>JAOTOM010003686.1:0-177135 GCA_034440615.1 Ashinkailepas kermadecensis | reverse complement strand
TCTCTCTCTCTCTCTCTCTCTCTCTCTCTCTCTCTCTCTCTCTCTCTCTTTCCTTGATCACCCCTAGTATCCCTGTCTCTGGATCATCTCTCCATTCTTCATATCTGACTACTCTGCTATATGTTTTGTATGAGTGCAAATACCATAACAAGTGCCTACGTGTGAAATAATAAGGTTATGTGATGTACCATGAGGAGTTCTGGGAATTCATGGTGGGATGTGTGTCTCGGATGCATGGTGACTCCAAAACCTTCAGATCCGCGTTGTCTCTAGCTGACCCCAGTATCTCCACATAAATGTTTACGTTGGTCTCAGAATGTTCCATGGATGGGTGGCTTTCGAGCATGTGTTCGCCCATGGGAGTGTAGGGGCGTGTCAAACGTGCGTCACTGAGATGCTCATTGTATCGCTCCCTGATAGGTCTTTTAGTTTCTCTGATATAAAATTGGTGACGGCATGCTCTGCAAACAATTTTGTATACCGCGTTCTTTTTAGTGCATTTCCCTTTCAGGCCATTGACACAGGTGTGACATACACGGTTGCCAGAAGGACACTGGGATTTTGCAGGGCTGATTTTACTAATCTGGATTTCAGTGTACTACCACTAGTCCAGGCCACCTTCAAATTTTTTGTTCGAGTTGATTTTACAATCCGATTGACGCTTGTGCAAAGTGCATCGTTTATAAATGGCAGTCTTATGTAAGTATCCCCTTCTGTTTTGTCCCGTTTACTCTGCTTACGTTTGTGCTGCTGTTTTACCCTTTTCCGAAACCAGGTCAGAGCCCCTTTCGCTGCCATCGATACTCTGTACCTCGGGTATCCATTGGTAACAAACAATTCACCAATGATGCGCAAACTTCGCAAAGAAGCGTCCTCGTCCGACGATAGCCTTGCGGCTCGTAACATCTGGGATGAAAGCACTGCCGTTTTCGTGCTCATGGGATGGGCTGAACAATAGTGTAAGATTATTGGGGCGGTCATAGGTTTGACATATAGTTCTGTCGAGTACGAACCATCAGCATGAACGGTGAACCATGTATCCAGAAATGCAATGGAGCCCTTGTCTAATAAGTGTTCCAAGGTGAAGGATATTTCTGGGTGCTCCATGTTTATATTTGTGTAAAGTTCCATCAGTGATTTAATTCCATGGGTCCAAATTCCAAATACATCGTCGATGTACCGTAGGTAGATGATCGTCTTCAAAATTGTCTTCGCTAAGAATTTTGTCTCAAACCAGTGCATGAAGGCTGTGCAAGGGGAGGGGCACAGCGGTTTCCCATGGCAACTCCCTTGGTTTGCTTGAAGACTGTATCACCGAATCTAAGAATGTTGTTATGGTAAATGTGGTTCAGAAACACTTCACAGTCCGGTAAGCTAAGGCCGAATATATTAATATTGTTCAGGTTGTGTTCAAGTAGTTTTAGGACCGCATCAATACCTTCCTGTATTGGAATACTTCCATAGATATTTGTTACATCTAAAGTGAATGCCATGCTGCCAACCGGCAAGCGCTTTGGAAAGCATTCTCGTACTTTGTCCAGATAGCAGTGTTTGTCAGATGTGCTGGTATGAAAGCCAAAATTTGGGTTAGGATTTTGCACATAAACCAGGAAAGCTTGTCTAAAGGATCTCCGCATGCTGATACTATGGGATGTAATGATATATCGGGTTTGTGATTTTTTGGGAGGCCATATAAGTCAGCTGTGCGGCTGAAGTGAGGGATCAACGGTTGTACGACATCTTTTGGTAATATCTGGGAGAGGGTGGACTTGATGAGGATGCTGGTTCTGATATCGAAGAAATCGGATGCGTTTCGACACCGGAGCTACATTAGACAGTGCTTGCGACGAACTGGAATGGAGCTAGAACGTTCTTGTCCGGCTTGGAAGTGGGTGCTTGGACGGTCGATAGCCATTCTGCGTCAGGAAAGAATGCTAAGTAGGGTTTGTCATACGAAGAAAGTCAGATTACTGGAGCGACGTGCACAAGCATCAATGGAAGCTGTTTACACACCAGAAGGGGGTTACGCCGAGCAACAGCGTACCTTCAGCCAACATAACAGCACCAACAATGGCAACAACGTCGCTCATTGCAACACTGCTCTGGGCAGAACTACCAAGAGTATCAGTACCAGAAATGGCAGGAGCACTGCCGGTAACAACGGCACTCTTCAAGTCCGCGAAACCTACCGGGACAGCAGTACCACGGAAGACAGCAGCGTGTCTCAGGACAGGGCCGAGAGGAATATCAACACCAGCGAAGACAATGGGGCCCCTCAGGGCAGAACGTTCAGGGACAGCAGCGGCACCAAGATTAACACCGCGACTAAGAACGGCAGGACTACCGAGGGCAACAGCACCGCTCAGGGCAGGACTGCCACAGACAGCACCACTACCAAGGACAGTACCGCCCAGGACAGCACCGCCAGGGACAGCAGCACTACACATAGCGGTATCACTGCACAGATGAGTACTGGTGGCAAGAAAGCCTTTCCCAAAGCGCAGTATGTAAGCAATGGTCTGTCGTTTATGATGACCATAGTAACAATGCTTCAAACAGCTTGTTGCTCTCTCGTGAACTCAGTGTTCGGCAAGCCTATACAGCTGATACCGGAGCTGCAGGAACTGGCTAGTGATTGTTTGTGTCGTACGGTGCGGGGCTTCCGTGGTGGGGGAGAGGTAATTAGGCTCGCTGCTGTTCGCATCGTTGGAATTGTGCATCGCTCAGTAATAGGCGAATGCATATTGCAGGGCAGTGGGAACACTAGGTCACAAGTGGCCATGGCTTCCAGTGCACGAGCCTCACACACTCGTCGGAGAATACGTTCTAAAACTTCTGTCCATGATCTGCCTGTTAACCCGATACCCAGACATAGTCATTATAGGCACACACAAAACCTATCAAACGTACCTCTAGATGCCCAAGTGTTGGACGTGCTTGATTATGGACCGAATTTCGCTCTTGCACAAAACGTAGGACGAGCATGCTTGCGAAAAGTGGAAGTAGGAATTGAGCGTGCGCTCTATGCACTCAGATGGAGGTATGTTAGGGATTCTAAGCGCAATAACGGTCACATGGCGATGAGTCAACTATCCGGCGACACAACACGAAATTCCTTGGGCATTCGCTCATCATTCGCAGATTTACCTGCATTCCAGCCACCGAAGGCTCCGATAGAGATTGAAGAAATTGTCAGAGACCTTAAGTCCAAGTTAATGAAATCTTTCAAAAGGCACCCCACAGCTACAAATAACATCACCGATAACCAAAGTAAGGCCATCAAGGAACTTGAAGTCAACACCAGCATCATCATAAAGCCATCAGATAAATGCCGAGGATTTGTCATACTGCACAAAGCAAATTACGTACAAAAAGCTACCAAATTGACCACGGAATATCAGCCGGTATCGAAACACCCGAACCCCACTAAGACTCTATATATCAGAACCAGCATCCTCATCAAGTCCACCCTCTCCCAGAAATTACCAAAAGATGTACAACCGTTGATCCCTCACTTCAGCCGCACAGCTGACTTATATGGCCTCCCAAAAAAACACAAACCCGATATACCACTGCGTCCCATGGTATCAGCATGCGGAGATCCTTTAGGCAAGCTTTCCTGTTTTATGTGCAAAATCCTAACCCAAAGTTTGGCTTTCATACCAGAACATCTGACAAACACTGAGAGCTATCTGGACGAAGTACGAGAATGCTTTCCAAAGCGCTTGCCGGTTGGCAGCATAGCATTCACTATGGATGTAACAAATATCTATGGAAGTATTCCAATACAGGAAGGTATTGATGCGGTCCTAAAACTACTTGAACACAACCTGAACAATATTAATATATTCGGCCTTACCTTACCGGGTGTGAAGTGTTTCTGAACCACATTTACCATCACAACATTCTTAGATTCGGTGATTCAGTCTTCAAGCAAACCAAGGGAGTTGCCATGGGAAACCGCTGTGCCCCTCCCCTTGCTATAGCCTACATGCACTGGTTTGAAACAAAATTATTAGCGAAGACAACTTTGAAGCCGATCATCTACCTACGGTACATCGACGATGTATTTGGCATTTGGACCCATGGAATTAAATAACTGATGGAACTTTACACAAACATAAACATGAAGCACCCAGAAATATCCTTCACCTTGGAACACTCATTAGACAAGGGCTCCATTGCATTTCTGGATACATGATTCACCATTCGTGCTGATGGTTCGTACTCGACAGAACTATATGTCAAGCCCATGACCGCCCCAATAATCTTACGCTATTGTTCAGCTCATCCCATGAGCACGAAATCGGCAGTGCTTTCATCCCAGATGTTACGAGCAGCAAGGCTATCTCGTCGGACGAGGATGCTTGGACGAGAGACGAGAGGAGAGAGAGAGAGAGAGAGAGAGAGAGAGAGAGAGAGAGAGAGAGAGAGAGAGAGAGAGAGAGAGAGAGAGAGAGAGAGAGAGAGAGAGAGAAAGAGAGAAAGAGAGAGAGAGAGAGAGAGAGAGAGAGAGAGAGAGAGAGAGAGAGAGAGAGAGAGAGAGAGAGATAGATATATATATATATATATATATATATATATATATATATATATATATATATATAGATATATATATATATAAGAGAGAGATAGAGAGAGAGAGAGAGAGAGAGAGAGAAGAGAGAGAGAGAGAGAGAGAGAGAGAGAGAGAGAGAGAGAGAGAGAGAGAGAGAGAGAGAGAGAGAGAGAGAGAGAGAGAGAGAGAGAGAGAGAGAGAGAGAGAGAGAGAGAGAGAGAGAGAGAGAGAGAGAGAGAGAGAGAGAGAAAGAGAGGGAGGGAACGATATATATATATACATACATATATATATATATATATATATATATATATATATATATATATATATATATATCTATATGTGCATAAGTATATGTGTATATTCGGACATATACACATACACATATCTGTATGTTTATATGTGTATATGTGTATATGTATATGTATTTGTATGTATATATGTACATATATATATATATATATATATATATATATATATATATATATATATATATATATATATATACATATATATGTGTGTATATGTATATGTATGAATATGTATGTATATATGTGAATATATATATATATATGTATGTATATATATATATATATATATATATATATATATATATATATATATATATATATATATATACATATATATGGTTATAGAGAAATGGGGAGAGGGAGCGTCAGTGTAGTGCGATTTGAGGGGTAAGGGACGAGAGAGCGATAGGGGCGGCGATTGCAGAAATTGTGAGATCCGTATGATGTATGATATTGGGAAATGTGCATACCGTGCATGTTGATCTTAGTGCATGCGAGATGTGATGGTCATTTCTTGTTGAGGCGACAAAATATGCGAAGATGCGATTCGAATTCGGAGCGTGATTTCAGTGTATGATTTTTGTCATGAATTGATGTGTACAAAATATTGTTACTCTTGAAAATGATCCATGATCGAAAAGTTTGAGATCTAATATATCTAATTTTTAATAAAAGCACAGCATTCCTTGTCAATGTGGGCCAAAACGTTTCACCTTATTTTACTTTCAATTATATATACTTATATATATATATATATATATATATATATATATATATATATATATATATAAAAACATATACGTATATATTAGTGTCCAAAGATACAATTTTGTAGTATCTAGGGCTAAATTAGATGCCAGTCTCAGTGTGCACATTAACCATGTAAATTATTCTGACTCCACAAAGGCTATCTGACGTCAAGTTAGGTCATTCCTCTAGGATAACCTTGGAGAGATCAATGAAAGGCATTTTAGTTGAATATCACATTGCCACATCCATCATTAATGATTTGGCGCAGTAAGTTCGATGAACTAGCAATTTTATGGAAAAATCGATCCACGATGTTCCCTTTTTTTCCGCCATAGATCAATGGCCTGACACGACGTCTTCAATTTTCACATCACAGGGTTGGAAAAGGATGCGCCATGGCCCATGCTAAGCTCCGCCCATGTTTCGATGATTTGGGAAACATTGACCTCAAAGATGGCTTCGGATGCGCGAGTCTCCTGCTGCCACTCACGGATGGTGGCCGGGGCCAATGAATGTGCTGGGTTTCGTCCTTTCCGCATGGGAGAGACAATAGCTCAGATAACGTCCTTTCTCCATCCCTCCGTCTCTTCGTCCTATGGGAGAGACAATAGCTCAGATGACGTCCTCTCTCCATCCCTCCGTCTCTTCGTCCTTCGACAGAATATTGGCACCAGCTTTTCTTCTCGACGTCGATTCAATGAGCAATCAGGTGCCAAAATACAAAACTCAGCAAGGGGGACTAGAGAAAACGAGGGGCACCAGTCTCGCATGGGACGTGTGCCAGATAAGTTTAAAGGGCGTCCCAGCTACATAACCTACTGCATAGCCTAATAACAACTACATAACCTAATAACCTACCTACATAACCTAACTGTCAGGACGCAACGCTTAGCTTTGAAGATTCATTTATGTTAAGAAACATGATATCTGGGGAGAGTAAGCAGTTTTAGTGAGCTCGCCAAGGGAGTGCCACACCCTCTCCCCTTGCTCGCGCAAGGGGGAGAGTGGAGGGGCTGTAGGAGAGCGGGCACTGCGCCCCAGCACCCCATACGTTGCGCCGCCCCTGGGCGTATATCCGCTGGTCTGTGCATCTGCCCTGGGCACTGCTGGACTGCTGGTCTGCCTGGTGACGACATCGCCGAGTGAAATCAATGATTAACCACGGGGCTCGATAGAGTCATTCGATTTCAATCGGTGCGCCGCTTGGCATGACCCGTGTGCTGGTACCGCCTTTTAAAGCGGCCCATAACGCCGAGCGCCAGTAAAACATTCATTGGCTAATGTAGCGCCGTGGAGTGCTCGCAATGAAACAGATTGATACAATTACACAAGTTTAGAACCATTTGGAGAATTTTATATTTGCTGGCGACGCTGGAGCAGACAGTGGCCGAGCCAGTCACCGCCTGGACCTCCCCAGAACGTGACTAGGTAACGAACACGACCGCCGCAGTGCCACGATTCAACCATTTTCGAAAGAAGCTCGTAGATCGTATCTGCGGTAGCTCCGGTAGAATGAAGCCGTCCATTTTTCCACCAGGTGTCGACGTATGGGCAATTCATGAACTTTACTGACTCGCAAATCTGAATAGACTTTTATGTGCGTACCACGGATATCATGCCTGTAACCCACAAAGACAGGCTTGGGCTGCAGCAGAAATGCTCATATGACGCCACTGGGTTTATATTTTATACTGGAACTAAAAAACCATGTTTTGAAGTGCTGAAAACCAAAGGCCAAAGGAATATATTTAAAAGTGGGCAGGGACAGACCGACAACGCAGTTCGAACCCTTGGAACATGAGCAGTGACCATACTGCCCATAAATATCCTAGTGTATTCTCACCAGTGCCCGGATATCGATCACTATTGTTTTCAAGAACACGAGTTAATGTCACATCATTGAAGCCAAACACAAATTCGGAATTGTCGAATTGTGTGTCTCAATCAAGTAATGCGACTAAGGCTTTGAAGCTGGTTCCTCTCTAACAAATAACAAGAAAATATATCGCCACTGAAAAAAAAAACACCGTCTGGGGTATGTCAGGTAGGAAAGGTATCGGAGGAATTTCAATCACATGTTTTCCTAAACGGACTCATTTATTCCTCTATCGACGCAGTGGATACAGGAGGAGAGGATACACATAATTAACATATGCACCTTGGCATCTGCATATAATTATCTCGACCTATCAGCTCCAGAGCAATGGGGAAGTCCCGAAGGATATGTTTGTTTTGTCTCCGGAAGTTGACCTGACGCACGTCGCAAGAAGATTGGTTTGTTTCGCATGACTGAAAGTGCGTGCAAGTTTCGGTCTGTAATGCATACATTAAAGTCCATTTTCCGTTGTCCAATTTAACATCAATACAATCAGATTTAGAGTATTCCTTCATAATATGAAGTAAGTTTATCTAGTTTTCAGGTCGATTACTGTTAGGAAAATATTGGTGAAGTGGAGGCGGTGTGGTGCAAGTTACTTAAATGCATCCGCACCATTGCAAGTCCACCTTTCTGTATCTGTTTGTATGTATTGTATGTATTGTATCTGTATGTATGTATGTATCTGTATGTATGCATTCTGTATATATTCCTTCTGTATCGGTTCTGCGCTATAAATTAGGGCCTGCTAATTCAGTAGCATGGTGCTAAATAACAATATCGACTTCAAATATTTCAGGCTGTGCTTGCATCTCGCAAGATGACAAGTGATGTGTTGTCGCATGTACTGACCTCAAGTTGGAGCCATATGTCTGGTCATAATGCATACTGCGTTGGTGAGTACTGCACGCCTGTTGTCCCTGTCCCTTTTCATTGTATTTTTGGGTCGCCCCCACCCTTAGAAATATCCAGGCTGCGCCACTGATAGAAAGAATCGACATCAAAGTGTGTCTTCCACGAACCCACGAACCCAAGAAAGCGTCCATTGGAGAAGCCAAACTACGCCCCGTTGAATTTTGCAGCCAAAGGCATCCCTCTGGTAGGTTCGAATGCGCCTTGTCGGTAGCGAATTCAAGGGCCATTCCAGCTATGCCTTCCCCCACCCACCTTTCGGCCTTGTTTTAGGAAGTCAGACTTTTCGGCGTTTTCTCACAATCTAGACACATTTTATTAGAAAAACATCGTTTTATAATGATGCTTCCGATCTTCATTGCCGAAATTCGAGAAGTAAATACACTTGTTTTTGTTTTCCCATTCAGACTTTCCACCTCCCCCTCCCAACTGCACGGCTGGATCCACATATGCGCCTCGCCACCGAATGCTCCAGCAGGCATGACTCCTCCGAGATACGTGCGCCCCTTGATATCGGGTTCGAGAACACCCACTTATAAATAAGTGGCTCCTACACGATGAGATTACCCCCCTCCGAAATAAATATCTGGATATAGCAGTACTTACCCAGTCTCAAGGTAGCACTGCAGTGCTTTGTGGACCACAAGTTCCGCACATCATACCGACGGAAGAGGAGGGGGGGGGGGTGCTGGGATCTCACGGTTCGTGTGAGATGTTCCTGGGTCAGTTCCTTGCAACATCTGAATGACATTTTGGTGCATTGATATCTATCCATCCGGGACGGAACATTTCCCAAATGAACTGGGAAGGAAAATGTGTTTTTCGTGTCATTCTTTCCATTCAACACCCATGGCCCCATGCTGAAGCTCAGCATCATTTCGGGAGGGGTAAGTCCCCCCCCCCCCACTCAGGGCCCAGGCTCCACGCAAAGCATAGGAGCTTCGCCCCTGCTCACCACTTCACGTTCACGAATCATATTGTTTTGAATGATTCAGCTACGAGTTGCAGCATCTAATATTCAATTTAAAAGGTCCAAAATTATCAATAGAACAAACATACCTTCGTGACATGCCAGGTATGCATTCATTAAGTCTTTATATACAACCATCGCACGTCTTATACGCTCAAGTGACCTCTATACGTACCTTAAACGGTGTATGGTTGAGTGCGCTCTGCCATCACAAGCTGAACATCTGTTGTGGATTCGGCGTGGTGAGCCAAGCTGGACACTGACTTGTGTCCAGAGAGCCGTGCGGCATAGACAAGCGTGACATGTGTCCAGAGAGCCGTGCGGCATAGACAAGCGTGACATGTGTCCAGAGAGCTGTGCGGCATAGACAAGCGTGACATGTGTCCAGAGAGCCGTGCGGCATAGACAAGCGTGACATGTGTCTAGAGAGCCGTGCGGCATAGACAAGCGTGACATGTGTCCAGTGAGCCGTGCGGCATAGACAAGCGTGACATGTGTCCAGAGAGCCGTGCGGCATAGACAGGCGTGACATGTGTCCAGAGAGCTGTGCGGCATAGACAGGCGTGACATGTGTCCAGAGAACTGTGCGGCATAGACAGGCGTGACATGTGTCCAGAGAACTGTGCCACATAGACAAGCGTGACATGTGTCCAGAGAACTGTGCGGCATAGACAGACGTGACATGTGTCCAGAGAGCCGTGCGGCATAGACAAGCGTGACATGTGTCCAGAGAGCCGTGCGGCATAGACAAGCGTGACATGTGTCCAGAGAACTGTGCCACATAGACAAGCGTGACATGTGTCCAGAGAACTGTGCGGCATAGACAGACGTGACATGTGTCCAGAGAGCCGTGCGGCATAGACAAGCGTGACATGTGTCCAGAGAGCCGTGCGGCATAGACAAGCGTGACATGTGTCCAGAGAGCTGTGCGGCATAGACAGGCGTGACATGTGTCCAGATAGCTGTGCCACATAGACAGGCGTGACATGTGTCTAGAGAGCCGTGCGGCATAGACAAGCGTGACATGTGTCCAGAGAGCTGTGCGGCATAGACAGGCGTGACATGTGTCCAGAGAGCCCCGTGCGGCATAGACAAGCGTGACATGTGTCCAGAGAGCTGTGCGGCATAGACAGGCGTGACATGTGTCCAGAGAGCCGTGCGGCATAGACAAGCGTGACATGTGTCCAGAGAGCTGTGCGGCATAGACAGGCGTGACATGTGTCCAGAGAGCCGTGCGGCATAGACAAGCGTGACATGTGTCCAGAGAGCTGTGCGGCATAGACAGGCGTGACATGTGTCCAGAGAGCTGTGCCACATAGACAGGCGTGACATGTGTCCAGAGAACTGTGCGGCATAGACAGGCGTGACATGTGTCCAGAGAACTGTGCCACATAGACAAGCGTGACATGTGTCCAGAGAACTGTGCGGCATAGACAGACGTGACATGTGTCCAGAGAACTGTGCCACATAGACAGGCGTGACATGTGTCCAGAGAACTGTGCGGCATAGACAGACGTGACATGTGTCCAGAGAACTGTGCCACATAGACAGGCGTGACATGTGTCCAGAGAACTGTGCGGCATATAGACAGGCGTGACATGTGTCCAGAGAGCTGTTGCGCATAGACAGGCATGACGTGTGTCCAGAGAGCCGTGCGGCATAGACAGCGGACATCTTGCATTCAGAACACATTTGATCGATGTCTTGCGGACATTACACTGAAAAGCAATTGACGTTGATTTTGTGGTCGGACGCTAAATCGGGAAATAATTAAAAGTCTTTGTTTTGGGCGAAGGTTTTCAGAACATGTTGTAAGGACTCATGTTACGCTTCTTTTTTTTTCCTTTTTTTAAACTAATCTTGGAAATAAGTGTCCGTGTACTTCAGGAGCGAGTGTCAAACCTGGACGCCGTTTTCAAGATCAATGGATGCGAAATGCAACACCATAGTACTTAGAAGAAGAATAACATACATACTAGTTTTCCCCACTTATCGCGACATGAATTGAGCGGATTTCAAGTTATCGCGACTCCTTTATCGCGACAAACTTATCCCGACATTCGGCATGTCCCGATAATGTGTTCAATTTGAAACCTAGAGAAGTCTCGATAGCAAAAAACCGACGAAGTAAAACTCGTGTGTTCCAACACGTATGCGGCTCTGGGTGTGCGTGTCGCCGCTGTACACATGCGTAAATGGCCCGACACTTTCATGGTATAAAATGCCATCGTAAAACCTGTTAACCTGGTGGCCGAATCTATGGGCGCATCGACTGCGTCTGTTATGCAGCTTAACTGCGTCGCAGTAGGGGGCGAAACCCTCCAGTTTGATCGCCCTGGTCAAGGCATATTAATTGCTTACGCAGTAGGTACATGGCAAGACGTTGGGGATTGGTGTTTGGCCCTAATAGTATCACTGGCAAAAGCCTCCGCAGTTAATTCCTGAACACGATGTCCTGAGTTCAGGCGCCGGAACAGGTTTGGGGTTATATTTCACCAACGTTCTGGTTCTTATCCAGGAGTCTCATGAAATAGGATGGCGCTGGTCTAGAAGTCGTAATTCCTTATGGATGTCTGTGGGGCATTTGACCTCTCCAATATTCGTGAGATTTAGCATGCGGTTGATGGGCGTTGAGTGGAAATAATGCTATCCAAAATCCTGTCTGTCCTCTCAACAATTTTCGTAAGTTCCGCTCATGCGCAGACCAATCCACATGTTAAGAATTTAAACGCGCCTACACCTGTAGGACAACTAGGGTCCCGCCACGGTCGTCGGAATGGGTGGGACGGACTTTCATCTTGGGCCCTCAGAATTCTGGACCTCATCATCGTCGACACCCTCCCCCATTTTTTAATCTTATGTGTGACGCTAATATAGAGAAGAAAGTCACCTCAGGGTTGCAGGTCTCAAATAGGCACGGATAGGTCGAGAGCATCGCGACAGGGAGCCACGTGCCCCGATAACGGAAGTGATAACGGAATCCCATTCTATTGCTACAGCTTCTTTGTACCTTTTGCTTAGTGGGCTCATGTCGTAAAAACATGATCTCGTCTCGGCTCTCTTTAATGTGGGCCCATCACGTCCCATCGCAAATTCCTTACAGCGGCGCAACTAGCGGAACCGCGAAATGCGGAACCGCGAAACCCTCGAAATGCTTAGGAGCACTCCAACCTTATATGGCACCCCTGTGGTCTGCAGAGGGGCATCCCAGCTATTGCAGGGGCACTCCTACAGTCTGCATAATGTGGTAGTTGTGATTTTACAACGCATTTAGCAACTGAGACCATATGGCGTCGCCTGTCTCTCAACCTGGCAGGAAGGGCGGTACCGCGGGGAATCGAACACCGTGCCTCTGGCATGCCAGACGCTCAGCTTAACCACTGAGTTGGCGACGCCCCAGTTTGCAGAATGGCACCTCAACAATTGTAGAGGCACTCTACAGTCTGCAGGGAGCACCACGGCCACTGTATGGGTACCCCTGCAATCTACAGAGGTACAACATGCAGTCTGGAGAGGGACACCACAGTCGTCATAGGGGCACCACTGCACGCAGCAAAGAGCTCCCCAGACATTGAAGGGGAATTCCCCTAGTCTAAATGACTGATGCTCTGCCAATAGGCACACCCTAGCCATTTTGGTAGCACTCCAGCTGTTGTAGAGGCGTCCCTGCAGTGTGCGGAGTGGCTCAGTCATTTTATGGACGTCCAGGTGCACAGGGGTACCTCATCTTTTGTGGGGGCACCCCCACAGTCTGCAGAGGGGCACTCCAGCCGTTGTAGGGTCAAACATGCAGTCTGGAGAGAGGGGCTTTCCAGCAGTTATAGGGGCACTTCTGCTGTCTACAGAGGGGCATCCCAGCCGTTGTTGGGAGAGAGAGCGCGGAAGAGAGCAAGCGAGAGCGCGATAGCGAGAGCGAAAGCAAGAGAGATAGAGAGCGAGCGAGAGAGAGAGAGAGGCACCCCAGCAGTTGTAGCTGCACCCTTGAAATCCGCAGAGGTGCACCCCAGCCGGTGATGGGGGCATCGTGACATCGTAGGATATGTAGTAAGCAGAAAGGCAACCCACTCAGGGGTGGAGCTTTTGCAAATTCAACAATAGTACGCGTTTTGGAAAAAGCGACCGATGCGAATGGATAAACATTCACATTCATCAGCACATACTCAGCTTTTGAATGGTATGTTTCAAATTCTGATCATTACGAGCCCTTCCAACGAATCGTGACTGAAAATAAATACTATTTTTTTTAACAGTTTTCGTAGGAATTCGCTGAAATTCAATGGTCCCTATGCAACAGCAACTTTTTGGTTCTTGTGGATATATATATATATATATATTATATATATATATATATAAATATATATATATATATATATATATAATGATATTATGATAAATGGTAGCTAGGGTACTGCATCCAATGGCATCCAGTTGATACCGAAATCGGATGGACTAAATCCCGAGTAGATACAAATAAAGGCACCAGTGTGTTAGTTCCCATCCACAAAATATGATATTAGCAGAGCATTAGGAATCATGGGTGTACCTTTATATATGCTTGTGTGGGTGCCCATGCACCCACAAGCATTGCCCGCATGCCCACAGAATTGGTAAGGAATCTGCAGACCGCACCCTCCCCCCACACTCTCAACATAATTATTTATATCTTTTCCACTCTCACACTAGGTAGCAAAGGGGAAGGTCGAGTAAAGCAAAGGGGCATCCCAATGGAGGGGCACTTCTCCGGCGCCGTCTCCGAAAAATAATCCTGGCTGCGCCACTGATTGCTCACAGCCAGGGACGTCACCGGTGGGGGGAGGGGAGTGGACGTGAGAGCTGTAGGTCTTCCGCGGAGCATTCACATACCCTTTCCCGTCGCTGGGCAAAACGAGTAAGGCGTCGTTTTTCTCCATTTGACGCAGCTTTTAGTCCTTCCAATTTGGGTCTCAGCTCCCACCCCATGTAGTCCCACAGCCAACCCCTCCCCCTCCCCAGGGTCAAAATCCTGGTGATGCTTGCTCATGGTGCGACTCTCACAGAGGTCGAATGACGACATGAAAAGTACTTCATGGGCTTGTACTCTTAATTTCGCCTCAAATCACACCCCAAAATCGTGTTCAGTCCATTTCGACACTGCATATCAAATACAATTTCAGGAGAGGTGAGCACAATTTCCTAGGTACCACGATTTGTGTTGTTGTGACACAATTCGTCTGATGATAGGTCCCAAATTTGACCAGACGAGCGCAGTACTGGTCCTGGGATCCTCTCTGCCCTTTTGTCTCAGGGCTCTCGATGTGACCTGATGAACACCAGCATTGGCGCCAGGGCTAAAAATAGGCCCATGATCAGCACACATAAGGTCTTCCCGGCAGCAGCCTCTGGGCCTCACCATGAAATCTGGACGAAGTTTGGGTTACAGGACCCAACAAACCAGCAGAGGTCCGACAACGAACTGGATCGTATTTAGGGACATTCGGTCCAGGTGCAATAGGATGAGTGGAAAACATATAATGGATTTCTGGCACCCCATGCATTTTTCGTGTCCCCGAATGTGACCACTATGAGATGTGCCGGTTGAATGTGCCCGAAGAAGGAAAAATCGCTCAATTGCTTGTGTTAGTAGTTGTGACTAAGTTAACCGGAGCTCGGGCCCTCAGCCGGATGTAACGACCTTCTCAAAAGGCTATGGTCTGCAATGGGAGGTCAGAACACCTGGGAGAAGTTAATGACCATCAGCTGAACGCATGAAGCCCTCGTCTGGGTAAGATGCACTCAGTGTCAAGGTGCCTCAGCTGATAGATCCTCAGACGAATATTCCTCCTTGCAGTTCGCGTTACGGAAGAGGCCCTCCAGTGCTCTGGTTAATATACCGCAGTCTTACCATAACCTATCTTTTAAAAAAAACTGCATTGCGACAAGCTCGTGGTCCGGCATTAGCCTGCGCTCGACTCCGTGGCACTAAAAACTGCACCTCCAGTTGTTGACATGATGTGAGGCCATCAGATTTCCGAAGGCACACCGTGGATGGTCTTAGTTTTTGGCATCCGACTGTTTGGGCCATGGGTGTAGCCACGGTTTCCAAATTGTTTTGGGGGGACAAACCAGGGACGCGCTAAGTTTTGACAGGATAGAGGGGTAGCCTCGCCGATACCGTACGGAAAGCCACGTCGAATGACACCCACATAATGCAAATTGAAGCCATGGTGACGAAACGCGAGGGCTTCTAAAAATTAAAACTAACCTTTGACCTTGAGGCTTGACCTGACATGTCCCGGGTTGAAACGTTACTCGAGGGTTGCCCACGGGCTATCTCTTGATACCAAACGTGGGTAGCTTTGAGAGAAAACGAAGAAGCAAGAAGCAACCGAAGTAATGAGTTTGACCTTTGACTTTAAACATTGATGTGATTTCTGAACAGTTTGCTAGAGTACCTCACGTCACCTCGAATGACACCCACTTGATGAAAATTGAAGACATAGCGACGAGGTGCGAGGACTTCGAGCAATTTAAGCTAACTTTCGATCTTGTGGTTTCACATTGACATGTCCCCGTTTGAAATGTTACTCGAGGTTCACCACGGGCTATTGCTTGATACCAGATGTGGGTAGGTTGGGGCGCATAAAAAAATGCCAGGCAACCAACAAATTTGGCTCGATCTTTGACCTTTGCACTTAGTTCGATATCGTAACATTATAATACGGCACAAGCCACGTCGAATGACACCCACTTGGTGCAAATTAAACCCATAGCGATCAATCGCGGGGCTTCGAAAAATTTTTAATAGCCTTTGACCTTGAGGTTTGACTTGACATATCCCGGTTTCAAAATGTTACTCGAGGGTTCACCATGGACAATCACTTGATAGTGGATCTGGGTAGGCTTGGGCGAAAAAAAAGAATGTGAGGCAATCGAAGAAACCAGCTTGAATTTGACCAGTCGATATTATTTCGATTTATCAACTTTCCTATACCACACGACAAGCGACGTCGAATGTCGAATGCCATCCATTCGTCGAATGCCATCCATTCGTGGAATGCCATCCATTCGTCGAATGCCATCCATTTTCTGCAAATTAAAGCAATAGCGACGAAACGCAATGTCATCGAAGAACTCGATCAAACCTTTGACCTTAACATGTCCCGGTTTGAAATGTTTCTCGAGTGTTCACCGCTGGCTCTCGCTCGATACCAGATTTGGATAGGTTTGAGTGAAAACTAAAAATTCGAGGCGACCGAGGGATCAGCTTGGCCTTTGTCCTTGACAAACAATTCGATTGCTTAGCTTTCTGATATCGCATAACAAGCTACGTGGAATGACGCCCATTTGATGGAATTTGAAGCGATATCAACCGAACCTTGTGTTGGGTCAACATCGCTTTAATATCGCCATCTAATAAATCAAGCTAAACTTTGACCTTGAAGTTTGACCTTGACATGCACCGGTTTGAAATGTTTCACGATGGTTCACCGCAGGCTATCGCTTGATACCAGATTTGGGCAGGTTTGGGTGAAAACGGAAAAAAAATGGGAGGCGACCGAAGAAACCGGTATGCGTTGAACCTTGACAGTTAAAGTGGTCACGCGAGATCTATGTAGTTTCTTCCAGCGTGTTCAGTACAAGCAGAAGCATCTATGGCAATTGATTCGAACGATCATAAACCAGTCGCTGAATCCCGATGTCAATACAAATTTGCCTTTGGTGAACTCATCGCTGAATACAAATACGAATGCGACGTTGACTTGACCTATGTGCTTAAGGCTGCCCATGACTCCCGTCCATGGTCTGTAAGATGCCCAAGGACACCCAGAGTCACGTTTGCTCAAGATATATCGATATATGCGCAAGGTAATGTGACCTAAGACGTATGAAGCCTTACGATAATGCAAATTTGTTGCCTCGCAAAGCACAATTTTCCACCCAAGCGAAAACACAAGATGGTCAAGGTTCATGTTATTCAAGAATGACTTGGAAGCAGACATTTCTACGTCTGCTGATTTACCATTCGGAAGTTTTGTGACGACAGATAGCCTGTGAAGCCAGTTGATTGGCTAGATCGGCTCTTCGTCTATTTGGTGATTATCTTGCATATATATTTTCACTTTATGCATGATTAAGTAGAATTTTGCGCCGATCATGGTCCGGCAGGACCATGGGCACGAAAGAAATTGAGGGGGACAAATCGTCAGTTTTCAGAAATTGGGGGACATGTCCCTCAGGCCCTCCCCCCTTGGTGGTTGCACCAATGGTTTGGGCCATCTAGCGCCCATCCAGATTTCTCGAATGTATACCAGATTTACAGGCGATATCTGCGGTTATCTGAGAAGTTCACGGTATCAAGTTGATTTCCTAGCACTACGAATTAGGAAAACTCGTAAAGCACTTAAGTCAGTTGTTTTGCTCCTTCAATGACAAACTACGCCAATCATAACCAAGGACGAGCTAACGTCATTGAGATAGCCAGTGTTGGCGAAAAGCTGCTAACTCTAACTGGGCCATCCCTTCTGAACAGGGCCTATTTTAAGAGAATTTCACTGGGGTGGAACATATGTGGTCCGCCACAAGTCTGAGGTTGGGGGACGCACTTGCGGCCCCAGCTGAACCCAACCTACCCCAATTTTCAATTTTCTCCACGGATTTAGGCCACTTTATTTTCGATCTACCAAAATTTGATATTTATTTTTATTTTGATATTTAATAATACAAATTTTAAAAAACGGCTCTGGGGCTGACCGGAAGGGAGACGACTCGGGAGGACTGTCCGGGAGGGGGAGGCGAGGGCCCACTGAAAAGTATATGAATCGACACAATGCCGATCGGATGCCGAACAGCAAGCCGATCGGAGCGGTGGCAAGCACACATCTCTGCAGCTCTACTTCACACGGCCCCAGAGCGATAGAAGCCCTTTGCGAACTCCTGCTTCATGTACACTTCAGGCGTCGGGTTTCCCCAACGGCGTTCTTTCTTCTGCAGGAAGTGAGCGACGGCAGGTCTCGGGTCATAGCGGCCAACTCCTGTTCCATTCATTGACACAAGCATACGGCCGAGAACTGTGTCCATCATAGTGTTGAGACGATGACTTGACTTTATCTGGTTATCTGGTCTGACTTTATTATTCAGTTCCCATGCTGTGAGGGGTGAGACACATGAATGCAGCCAGGAGTTTCTGGCAGACACCGGAGCTGGTAGCCACCATAGCTTGCAGCTTTGCCCCGTTCGACACACAGCCATCACGAGCGCCACACATGCGTCGCCAGTTGTCAGCCACAGCGACTGCGAATTCGGCCACAGCTTTTTCTCCGAACAGCATCGACACCAGGCCTCGACCTTCCTTTATAAACTCCGTCACGGACTCGGCTGTGAGGAGCGTCATCAGCACTTTTACTTGTTCCTCTTGGTCAATGTTGAGTCGCTCACACAGGAAGTTTTTGGTTGCTGCCACGATCTCTGTGCGAACTGCTGCTATCGATCGGTTCGAGGTTGTCACGTACTTGTTTTTACGTTCCGATGACCTTTGTCTTCCCCGTCGGTCTGGCTGGTCCCGGCTTCTCCCGCGGTAGACGCCAAGAGAGCCTCCTCTTTGCCACCTGGCACGGGAGCGGCCTCCATCAGCTCCAGATAGTTTTTCGTTCCATCACGTGCTTCCAAGACGTCTGGGATTGTCAGGCTGTCCTGCTGAAGGCGCTTCTGCAGATGGCGGACTGACGTCATCGCGTCCGCCATGACCGCAGTCAGGTAGTGGGATCTCCATCCGTCCTCCCACTTCGCCAGGTATCCTCGTACCTCCGACTTGGCTTTCTTCTCTTGCGAGGCAGCGATTTCTCTCCAAACTTCTCGACACGCTGGAAGGTTTGCCAGCAGGGCGTTGACCAGACTGAGAAGATGCTCAGCGAACCGCACCTCGAAGTATGCTGGAAATGCATACTTTGCTCCCGCTTTCTTTAGCATCTTCGTCCTGGACTTCGATGAGCGAAAGTATGTGGCCACGCTCAGCAAGTCAGACTTCCACAGCCGAAGCTCCGGGACAGAGTTTTCAGTGCTCTCAACAGCCAGATCGGAGCGGTGGCAGACACACCACATCACCAGCAGCTTGTGCTTGACATGGTCTTCCAGGCGTTTCCAGAGGCCACTGGACCGGCCAGTGTTGGCGGCTTCCCCATCTGTCGTTATGCCGACCAGCTTTTCGGTGTCCGCCTTGGCATGGTTCAGGGCGAGCGTAGTGGCTTCCAGCAAGCCCTCTGCACCCCCGCTCTCAGACTCGACTACGCTTAGAAAGAGAGAGGTGAGCCTGCCGCTCTCTGAGACTGTGCGGGCCGTGACGAACTTGGTGTCCAGCTGCATCCGATCCACGCTTCCATCCACCTGGATACTGAACCAGATGCCTGCGTTGATAGTGTCTGCTAGCTTTTCTGCCTTCACAGCTGCAACTGACTCTAGCATATCCCGGTACACGGCTGGATAGAGGTAGTGTAGCTCTGTTCCAGAGGGAGTTGTGGGTGTGAACTCCCACTCCCACCCATGGTCTGGCATGGCGGACAGGAGCCGACTACTGTGCATTGTGGCCAGCGAACGACACGGCCATGACCACGCCGACGGAGTCTCGATCATGGAATCGCTGTACACGTATACAGCCAGCTTAATGAGGGTCTCTATGGTGGTTGACTTGTGCCGCTTGATGATGCTGAGCCACGGGTGTTTGTCGGTTTGTCTGTTCCACATCTCTTCCAGCTTCTGAGCCTCAGCAGCTGCGTGGTGAGGACGACTAAGAAGGTGGTCCACAACACGGCGGAGTTTCTCCACACCTTCTGCAAGCATGCCTGAGGCCGCACCGACGACTCCGTTGGCAGACGCTTTGTTTGCCGCATCCTGCTGGCTCTGACAAACCTCACAAACGATGTAGGCCCTGTTTTTACCGCCGTTTGGTCCCCTTCTGCTCTCCCTTCGCAGTGACTTGCAGTTGGATATCAGCCATTGCAGGTCGAGTTTGTACCCTTTGTACCAGTTCGATCCTGCAGGAGATAGATCAATGACAGTTTTTGCGGAACTAGCCAAACTCTTAATTTATGGAGGATAACTTACGTTATAAATAGGTATGTTGGGCATTTTTGTGCTATAAGTAGGTAGGTACCTAAGATACGAAAACCATTGACCTTATATGTCGCACCTACAATCAGAAGGTCAGCACAAGTCCGCAATGAATTATTTTCGTATTTTGAATACTTTGAATAAAAAAATATGTAGGTGCCCATGTCAGGCTATCAGGCGGCAAACAGCATCCCCTCACATTAAACATTTATCTTAGTGTTACTTATTGTTATGATATGGAACCGACTACCGATAACATTGTTGTATGTATGGGCGTAGCCACAGCCCCCCGGCCCCTCCCAGGTTTTCGGATTATAAGCATTACGCCTATGGGCGTTGCATAGAAATAATTGACTTCAAAAGTCCTTCACCTCCCCCTCACCTGTTTCCGCCTCGTGGCGACACCCTTGCTTATGATGATTATGCTTTTGGTTTAAGAGCGCCGCAACGGTACAGTTACATGGTATATAGGTGTGTACTTACCAGTACAGTGACTGAGAGCGGGCGTGGAGCCGTCACCAGCAGGACGGGCAGAGGCTGACGGCTGCTGGGAGCCGTCACCAGCAGGACGGACAGAGGCTGACGGCTGCTGGGAGCCGTCACCAGCAGGACGGGCAGAGGCTGACGGCTGCTGGGAGCCGGCACCAGCAGGACGGACAGAGGCTGACGGCTGCTAGGAGCCGTCACCAGCAGGACGGGCAGAGGCTGACGGCTGCTGGGAGCCGGCACCAGCAGGACGGACAGAGGCTGACGGCTGCTGGGAGCCGTCACCAGCAGGACGGGCAGATGCTGACGGCTGCTGGGAGCCGGAGGATGCAGGCCTACAAACGAGTCAATTAGCGATCAACGAAATGTGAGAGATCCATGACATTTGCTTTGTATTTCAGTGCAGTGAAGAAAATGATTTTAATTTTGTGTCAGTATCGTCATTTCATGAACGAAATACTTAGGTACTTGCCCAATGTTACCGGTAGCTTTCAGGCGCCACAGGGTGAATTTGTCCCGAATGTTGAGAATTATCATGGATCCCCTCCCCCGCAGAACTGGACTGTGAACTTATTTGCTAGACCCAGGGCATCGTCGACTGGTACTTACTTGAAAAATTGAAGGATTGATGGAGTAGAACAGGGCCGGGCTGCCGACTCCCACTGTTTTTGGACCTGCGCCCCTGACGTCTTACGTTTCTTTTTAACGGGCCCCGATCCTTCCATTGTTAGTACTTGTATATGCAGTCTTTATGTAACTTGTAAGTGAAATAATTTCCATGGAAACTTTCACACACTACTTTCGCTGCTGTATTTGATTCCACAGCAAACGTAGCAACTAGCAGCCACCGACACCTCTCTGGCGGCACCGGCAACACAAATGAATGAGCATAGCGCGCGCAGATAATTCACTCGCAGCATCACAGCGGCACGCCCGCACGGATGAATTTGAGAGGCATGCGCTTGTTTTTATTACGCACCTCCTCGCGAAGGATTTTGTAATAAAATACCATGCTCGGCGAGGCTCGGCGTGGTACCGTGCAAAACGTACGGGTATCTACAGCGTTGCGAGTGTAAGTGCATGCACAATGGTGTAGGTACTGTGCTTTAATACATCAAAGTGATACAAAAATATCACAGTGAGCGTTGGATGGCTCATTGATTGTACGGATCAAGTACAACAAAATGTAGGTTTCTGATGGTTTCAACGACTTCTGAGGCAGCCAGGTTCTCAGAAAGATCCTTCAGCATGGGCCCTCACTGGGGTGGAAAGTCTCGACGACTGGGGTGGAAATCTGGGCGACTAGGGTGGAAGCTTCCACCCCAGTTAACATGTTAAAATAGGCCCTGCTTCTGAACCATGCAGGTGTCATCCTAAATAATAATGGCGGACATGACGGATGTCTAATTCGGGCAGCCCGAATCTGAAGACATTTCGGTTACCAACTTGGAGATTTGCATCTGGTAAAGCCTGGCATGAGTACAGGTGCACTCAGCTTTACAAAAGTTTCAATTCTGCTCAATTTTCATGTTGGGATTAAAGAATGTATCGCGACATCAACGTAGGTCGCTATAAACTTGGCTCCCGACCGATCATGGCTTTTAGCACACGTTTCAATTTATCGCGACAAAAATGTCGGGATGAATTGGAATATTTGGAAAATTGGAATATTTGGAAGAATGTCGCGATACATGGGGAACGCATACACTTCTGAGAACTCTGAGCCCAGAATGACCTACCTGACAGTGTTACCCCCGATATCTCTAGTGGTCGATCGTTTGTTTTAGTGACTAGAAAATACAGGACTTAAATTCTGTCCAGACGGCAGCCATTATCTGACGACTAGTCTAGATGTTTCATATGGGTTTTCCATATCGAACGATTATCATAATATGGGCTGGGCTCCAGCCGCAAATGAACGGGCTGGGCCGAGCACAGGCCGCAAATCGTCATCAGTGAACGGGCTCGGGCCGGGCGAGGGCTGCAATCCAACGGGCTCGGGCCGGGCTGGGCTGGCAACTTCTCGGTCCGTGGTGACCTCTGCTCCAGTCCCCCCCCCCACCCCTACAATCCTGGTGCCCGGGAAAACTCGGACCAGGGCTGCCGGCACACACTTTTGCACTTTTGCAGTGCATCTAAAGAATATATATATAAACCCTTTACCCCTCCTATCCGGAATCCATTGGGGCCTCTGCGTTCATGCACACGATTGTCCATTGTGATTACAGTCCGCTGTAACTGCCAATGTACAAGGAGTGCATTGCATTACTAGTCTTCTGACATCGCCTGGGGTGGGTGGGGGGTGCGGGGTGGGGGCACGGGCAAGTAATTCCAGCATGGCCGCCGGAACATTCGAGGTGCGGGCGCATCGCCGCCCTTAAATGCGAATATATAACATCATCATTACGGCGTTGACTGCCAAGATTCCACTTAAAAGGGCCTCCCGCCTAAAGCTCAATCTTCCGCATCCAGTGAATTCAAGACTCACTCGACCTTATACAGGTACGAACGCAAATGGATTGAATGGATTGAACGCAAATGGCGGGCCCAAATGGATTTGGGTGACATCCCATAGGGTCTCATGTTAAAAGTTGAAAAGACTGGAGGTCAAAGCCCACACTGAGGGCCACTTTCGCCCAGAAAAGCATAGAAAACAGCATACATGCTGCTACTTTAAATTCTTAAGATAAAACGTAAAATGGAAATGTATCCATCCGCAGCATGTCCTTCCGTATATTATATATTTCCTATCAAGGCAATGGGAAGAATATTTTGCATTCGACAGCTCCCAGTCCCTGTGCTATGGTGTCAGATGTCGCAAGATTGGCTGTTTGTTTATGTGAGTCAAGTGCTTAAAAATAATAACAGTGCCCATATTTGGATATATTGCTTGAGTTTCATATTTAATGTATTACTTCATAAGCAAACGATGCGAAGCATTTCATATATATATATATATATATATATATATATATATATATATATATATATATATATATATATATATATATATATATATATATATATATATGGCTAATTATAGATATTTCAATTATAGTCCATTCATACTAGAGGAAGTCATCGACGTTACATCCCGGTGCATATTAGTCGTGAAACGACGATAATTTCTGAGGAACTATAAGACTCTAACCACCAGGATGCATTGTTTCAGAACCTGTTTCAGATGCATTGGTTTCAGGTCTGGCTTGATAGGCATGCTAAAAACAATAATTTTGGTTACATCCTCCATGCCATCGCAATTATTGGTCATGGTCAGTGGCTTGGTAAAGCCATATTTTTTGTATTTGCTTTGACTTTGTGAAGCCATGGGTTTTTGGCATTGACTCTGGCCTTGTTCATTTCTAAACTACCGGCTGCTTTGGCTTCTGCCTCAGCTTTGTAACCTTATGGTGGATCCGAAGCCAGGTAGCCGTATTTGCGCTCATGTCTGATTGTGGGTACCAAAACATGCTTGTGGGTGGGTGAAATAGGTTCCTGGGTACATGCACAACCACTATGCATGTGCAAAGTCCTAATTTTATAATCCCTATCAAAAGACTAATTTTGCAAAAGATGCGCAGTACTTCATGGTTTCAGCTGCTGGGGGATACATTCAGCCAGCAATAGTGTCTTTGCTGCATATCTGAAATGCAGAAGCTGCAAAATATGTAGCAAATGGACAAGTCCTAATGTAGCTTTCTACGTTTCTACGTTTTCTACGCACCTACGTTTTGTACGTGAACAGAGCACGGATTCCTGGGTACATGTACAACCACGATGCATGGTCAAATCATAATTTGTCTAAAGCGCATGCAAGACTCCAAATTACGGAAATGCATTATAATACTGCAAGGCTTTCAGCTGATTAAAAGGAAACTTCAACCATCAATTGTCCCTCAAATATCGCTGGAAACCAGTGATGTCACGTGGGCTGGACAATTGAGTCGCCCCGCAGGCAATCCATTAAAACTTCCATGTTTTCCACACGGCATTTCTGAACCTAAATATTACCAAAATGGCCCACAATGGGACTTATTGAAATCCTTGAAGAGTCTTTTATACGAATATGAATATTATTGTCCCTTGAATTCGGCACATTTCGCTAGAACACGGATGACGATTTCCTGTCGACCGCCGGCAGGCGTCACGTGGTGCTAGGGCAAGTATTACGAGACAGGTCAAGTGAAGATCACGTGGTGTTACGTCACGGCAGGCGTCACGTCACGGCAGGCGTCATGTGGTGTTACGTCACGGCAGGCGTCACGTCACGGCAGGCGTCACGTTGTGTTACGTCACGGCAGGCGTCACGTGGTGTTACGTCACGGCAGGCGTCACGTCACGGCAGGCGTCGCGTTGTGTTACGTCACGGCAGGCGTCACGTGGTGTTACGTCACGGCAGGCGTCACGTCACGGCAGGCGTCACGTCACGGCAGGTGTCATGTCACGGCAGGCGTCACGTGGTGCTAGGGCAAGTATTACGAGACAGGTCAAGTGAAGATCACGGCCAACAAGGATGGGTAGGAACAAAACAGCAGACAACGGTAGCATAACCCTTCCCTGACTATGTGATATTGCCAAACGCCACTCTTATCTGGGATGTGTGGGTCGTCTTAATAAATGTTAATACATTCATCAATAACTGACGAGATATCCCCTCTGATAATTTTTGAATTATCAGCTGTGGATCCGGCGAGCATGCGTCCTCTGGGAGAGCTAGTAAATGCATTACACATGGACACATGAGCAGTGGTACCAGGCATGTAGCTCCCGGGGGGGGGGCACGGATACATGCTCCCTCCCGAACTGAAGAAATCTAGATTAACCCGCCCCCGGGTTAATCTAGATACATGCCTCCTCCCACCTCACACCCCGTCTCGGGGGGGGAGATGGGGGTGCCTTTATAAACCCTCTAATTTCCAAACTGAGCGTTGCACGAAAACGAAAGCGGTGTCATCGGAAAGCATTCGACGAGTAGGGCCCGAAACCACCCACAACCCAACCCCCCCACCCCCCCACCCCAAGTGACGTCACTATGGGGGTCTATGTGATCACGACTGACATGTTTTTGGCTCTGGGGAGTTCATTTTGGTGAGATTTAAAAACACAAATATATCTGGAATTACAAAAGGGGTGTGGGGGGGGGGGGCGAAATTGACCTTGGCCGTAATTTTTTCCCACACAAAAATGAACATGTAATGTTTTTAATTTTCACTACTTTGAGCTTTCATTTGTCTTTAATTTTCCTTTTTGATGGGTGAGCGGACCGCGAAACGTTGCTTTAAGTTAACTTGCCCTCATAAAAGTGCTTACTTTAGCCAGAATCTCCGATTTTATCCCCAGTGGGCAAATATGCAAAACTAATACGTCATCAAAAACGAAAAAATTAACAATTCCTCCGGTGCGTTTTGTTGCATCCCTAAAGATAAACAAGTGCTGAAAGTTTTATTCAAATATTTGTATCCATTCAAGCGTAACGACTGGTTGAACATTTTTGGATGTGACCTCACTTGACTTTCAATAACTTGTTGAACGTAGATTATCTGACGTCAACATTTTCACACAAGATGCCAAATTGATGTGGGAAAATGTGTGCCAAATTTTGCCAAATTGACAAAAGGTGCACCATTTTTCACTATCCGCGGATAAATTAACGAGAGGAAGGAGTAAAATGACCCCCCACCCCCAGCCCCACTCCCAAGGATTAAAATTGGTCTGATATTGAATATCTACTGCCCAGAAATGCATAAATTTGAGATGAATATACACATAGGCACCCTTCAGACCCCTTTCCATGCATTCTTTGGAACCTCCAATTGTGGCACCTACCTGGGCACCATATACATTATGACACTTTGGAACCTCCACTTGTGGCACCTACCTGGGCACCATACATTATGACACTTTGGAACCTCCACTTTTGGCACCTACCTGGGCACCATACATTATGACACTTTGGAACCTCCACTTGTGGCACCTACCTGGGCACCATACATTATGTCACTTTGGAACCTCCACTTGTGGCACCTACCTGGGCACCATACATTATGACACTTTGGAACCTCCACTTGTGGCACCTACCTGGGCACCATACATTATGACACTTTGGAACCTCCACTTGTGGCACCTACCTGGGCACCATACATTATGACACTTTGGAACCTCCACTTGTGGCACCTACCTGGGCACCATACATTGTGACACTTTGCTGGCACCTGCCTGGCCAATACAGGCAGACAATCCCACAATCCCACAATCTACATCAGAAATCTACAGGCAATCTACAGACAATCCCACGTTTAGAGACAGTTCACACATCATAGAACATTTCCACTCCACACAAAACAAACCTGACATAACGAGACTCGGATTTTCAGGAAACAATACAAAGCTCTGTCAATACAAAGATTGTCTGTAAACTGTAGTCTGTACAGTTCAAAGACAGCTACAGTTTACAAAGCTCAAAACAGGAAAACATATTTCCTTCAATTCTTCAGCAAACGCACCTGCTCTTCTCTTCTAACACAATATGTAAAGAAGCCAGGTAAGGAAGGTCACAAATGTCCATAGCTCCAACTCGAAGGTCTCGCAATCATCACAACAAACGCAAAGTGGAAAAATTCAGGCAAGCACATATATGGTAAATACTAGATATCAAACTAAAATGCATTTGGGTAACATCACCGTGATATGCATCCTTCTTGTTCACTGAATATTGACTGAGTAGTCACAGTGATCTATTCGGATTGATCGCAGTGCCACTCGTTAATTTGTGTTAGATCCCAGCATTGCTCCAATGGCAATGCATATAATAATGCATAATAACTGTCTATTTACATCTTGAGGAACCTGGAACAGCTTGTGTTTGATAGGGCTGTTTGCACCATAAATTGATAACTGTTGTAGCAGTATCAGTGTGTGTGTGTGTGTGTCGGAGGAGGGTGCGTGTGCGTATGTGCGTGCGTGTGTGCGACTGGTGTGGGATCCTGCCCTGCCCGTATCACGTCCCCACTCATTGTGATGCGACGAGGACTCTCCAGCCAGCTGCTGGTCTTATTATACACGCGACAAAGCCGGCCTCTTAGGGCAGACCGAGATTAGCGGATATGGGCGGCCCAGTGGCGACACTCGCGTTCAGTTGAAGCAGCCACCCTGCTGACAGACGGACGCCATTCATCTCCAGTGGCGGATAATTGGCACCGGCAAACCAGTCAAAAGTGCGGAGAGTCTGGCCAGGGCCGCCGCTGTCGGTCACCCGACAGTAATCCTGCCGGAGGCCGACGAAGATTAACTCCGCCACCAGAAAAGACGGGACGGCCAATCGGCTTACGCCTTTGAGCGCAGGCGAGGTGTTGGCACGACAGGAATTCAGAGTCAGCCGATAAACGCAGTCAGCGCACAACAGCTGATGGCCGATAGCTTTCAGCGAGGTGACGACACATCCCCACACAGGCCGTTCCATTAAGCGCTGTTTGTGATTGTCGGATTAAATCGCCGGCCGGATTCGGCGCTGGCCTGGCTGTCGCTCTGACAAACTGCAGTGTGCACTGTGCATGACGTGCCACTGTGCATGGCACGTCACTGTGCATGACGTGCCACTGTGCATGGCACGTCACTGTGCATGACGTGCCACTGTGCATGGCACGTCACTGTGCATGACCACTCACTCATACGCACTGTCATGACGTGCCACTGTGCATGGCACGTCACTGTGCATGACGCCACTGTGCATGACGTGCCACTGTGCATGGCACGTCACTGTGCATGACGTGCCACTGTGCATGGCACGTCACTGTGCATGACGTGCCACTGTGCATGGCACGTCACTGTGCATGACGTGCCACTGTGCATGGCACGTCACTGTGCATGACGTGCCACTGTGCATGGCACGTCACTGTGCATGACGTGCCACTGTGCATGGCACGTCACTGTGCATGACGTGCCACTGTGCATGGCACGTCACTGTGCATGACGTGCCGTGCCACCGCGCCGCCCCAGCAGAGCAGGCTGGTGGCAGCGCCAGCCACGGCTGGCATAGCGCATCAGTCCCAAAACTGTCCTCAGCCAGATCAACGGAGCACGGTGCTTCTTCTCCAGTGCTTCATTAGTTTCACGGATGTGAAGGGTGTTGCCAGTCATCAAAGCGACGCTCAGTCGCTTTCAGGAACGGGTACTTTGTGGCGGGACAAGTGCATTCTTGGTGCGTAAAGCATCCAAAGAGCCTAGGCATGCAAGTTTTGAAAGGTTCCAGAAAACCTGGTTACATTGGCAACATAGCACCTATAGCATCCACATTGGCTACATAGCATCATTATGCGCGGCAGACCACCGTCTATGGTGTTGGTTCTTATACTTTTTCCCTCCTCGCACTCCTTTCAAATCACCCGCCAGTTCCGTCACCCCTGCCAGAATTGATGAAAAACAATAATGGTGTCATGTGCATTAATAACAAAACCATCGCATTCTTTATCTTTAACAGATTTAAATAACACATTTTAAAATCATAGTAGGTACATACATCCGGTATGCTAGCAACGCCCATCCGGAATTCACCCTGACAGCAGAAGCACCCCTGCCCAATGACATAGGTAGATAGGAATTGTATTGTGTCCACACCGAAATAATTTTCAGAAAACAATTTTCATGCTACCCACCATGGGTCGACAACTTTGGAAATGATTGCTCAGGTCCAATGCATGAAGGCAATGAGTGCTGCTGAATTGAATTTGATTGGTGGGTACCACACCTTGAATTCCAGACTAAGAGAGCAAAAGTTGGTGCGGCAGAGGCAAAGATGGTGAGGTCCAGGCCCAAACAAAAGCATAGGAAACCCTACCACCTAAGTATGTACCTAGTTACCTATCTTGGTAGGTGCCTACTTCTTACTTCCCATGCCACAATCACACTTTAATGCCCAGCCTACACTGACATTTGTGTACGTATGATAAGCTACCGAAACTTGGCATTGATGTTCAAACTAGGCAATCCTGTTCTTAGTTATTAGTACAATTTACAAATTAGTACAAGTAGCAAAAAAAAGCAACAACACAAAAGGCAACGTATGAATAATATGAAGGACAATCATAGGGGTCCTCACAGATAGGAGAGTGTCGGTTATAGCTGGATCGCCAGGTATGAATCATATGGAGGACAATCATAGGGGTCCTCACAGATAGGAGAGTGTCGGTTAAAGCTAGATCGCCAGGTATGAATCATATGCGCAAGATATCGTCCATGAAGGTGAATTTCAGGTCGCATAGTTTATACCGGCTTGGTTCATGGTGCAAACTAGCTCTTCACTGAAAATATTCGTTGCTCAGTATTTCTATGCATATTTGGACTTTGAAGCCACATTGTTAACTTCAGGGCTATAAATTCAGAAATGGTATCATATAGCAATGGTTTAGAAAGAGTTAGCCGAACATCTGGCATGAAACTAGCTACATTCCAGACGTATACCTAGGTATAGGGCCTATACCTATAAGACAAGTATGTTGAAAGACCTAGTTTACGAGGTAAGCAAATCTAGTTTGCGAGGTAAGCTAGTTTCATCGAATAATGCATTAGGTTTAAGTAGACGTCTGGGTATTTTAAGGGCATACATCGAAACATAATTTATTTCTATCTTCTATTGCATCATTTTCACCACTGTCCGTTCAATATATATATGAAAAAAATTGTACCTGGAATGAAGTTCCAAAGTCATGCGCATTGGTTAAATTACGTTTACCCCGGTTACCCTACAAGGCCGCCCCCGGGTATTGCACATGTAAACTTTGATGTCAGCTCGCCAACCACTGGACTAGAGATTCCTTTGCAAATCAACCATAATGATTCAGTATCTTGCCGTCACAGTGTTAATATGGTATAGCCAAGATTATAAGCTCAAAGGAGACCTCACCTCGAAGCACGAGAAAATCTCGCCGCGGCCCAGGGACGGATTAAGGAGGGCACTGGGGGAATGTACCCCCTCCCCCATGGGAAAGTGCCCCCCTCCGGCCGAAAAAAGGCGCCCCTCTGGGGAGGCTCGCGTGCACCCCGCCCAGTGTAATTTTTCAGCCAGAAGTGCTCCCTTTGAAGGAACCCTCAGGGAGGATACGAATGCACCCACTATAATTTTTAAGCCGGAGGCGACCCCCCCCCTCCCCTCCCGGGAAGGCTGAAGTGCACCTCCCGCACTCTATTTTTTTTAGTCAGAGGCGCACCGCGGAAGGCAAAGCCGCCCCGCGCTCTTCCAAGCGGCTCCTTTGGAATGTGCCCCCATAGCAATTTTTGTATCCGCCCCTGTCGCAGTCCGACCTACACCAAATGCCGGAAGAAGAGAGTGGCTTCGTGATAATCCTTCCGGCTATTTATACGTGCATGAATGTCATCCCTCAAACGACGGCAATACTTCGGCGGTAGCCCCACCTCCAACGCTGACAAGTACCAACTTTTACCCTCCTGCTGACTGTTGTTAACCTTTGAAAGCCACAAGCTTCCATATACACTGCTACTTGAGCCTTTGTGTCTGTGCAATGCGATACATAATGTTTGTGTGGTCAACTGCATCACAGTGGTCATGCAATAAGCATAAAATTGAAGCACAATAATTATCATTAAAGCATGTGACAGCTGCATAATTCTCGCTTTTCAAACAGAATGTGGATTAAAATGTTGGGCAGTAAACTCACAACAGAATCTCTCTCCCTCTCTCACTCTATCTATCTTTGTTTCCCCTCTCTCTCTCTCTCTCTCTCTCTCTCTCTCTCTCTCTCTCTCTCTCTCTCTCTCTCTCTCTCTCTCTCTCTCTCTCTCTCTCTCTCTCTCTCTCTCTCTCTCTCTCTCTCTCTCTCTTTTTTTTTTTTTTTTTTTTTTTTTTTTTTTTTTTTTTTTTTTTTTTTTTTTTCTCTCTCTCTCTCTCTCTCTCTCTCTCTCTCTCTCTCTCTCTCTCTCTCTCTCTCTCTCTCTCTCTCTCTCTCTCTCTCTCTCTCTCTCTCTCTCTCTCTCTCTCTCTCTCTCTCTCTCTCTCTCTCTCTCTCTCTCTCATCACATGAATTTATGAAGAGCAAGCAAACTGACAACAAATACTACTTTAATGAACAGTTGTGAACGGTTCTTTTACGAAGGAATTAATTCAGTACTTTGGGCCGTCAATCCCTGGCATCTATACTCCATATTCAAACAATAAACGATATATATATATATATATATATATATATATATATATATATATATATATATATATATATATATATATATATATATATATATATATATATATATATATATATATATATATATATATATATACATATATATATATATTGATATATATATATATATATATATATATATATATATATATATATATATATATATATATATATGTATATATATATATATATATATATATATATATATATATATATATATAGATTCACACAAACACTAAGCAATACAAATACAATTTATTACTTTCAAGCCTAGGAACATAATTGTATATTCATCTCATGTAATCAATAAATTCATGCTCGCATTTTCACTCCCCTCCACTACAATTAGGCCACGAATGATAACAGCATAATCGCACTCCCTAGTAACCGGTTTCGCACCCATAGGAGTGTGAGCACCCCCAGTTAAGAACCACTGGTCTATGGTCTTCGGCTGTCCACTGGTCCACTGGTCTTGTCTTCGGGTGTCACAGACTGGGACTATGGACGGTGCTGTTTCTCGAGGGTCCGGACCGGACCCAAGCTGTCTTGAGTGCCGTCACTAGTTCAGGGGTGTTTCTGGTGGCACCGGGCCGACTCGAGTGTGATCCGAACTGCCCCCTCTGGGCCTATGCGGGAGCAAGATTCTGGAGCTGGGTCGAAGCGCCTGGTCTGGACCGCCGTGTTACCGACAGAGCTATATGACTGACATCGGCACCCAGCGCGACAGACGACTGCTGCAGCTAATGACACCATCACAGCATGACCCGCACGCCACGACACATGGTCATTAACAACGCCCTGATTTACGACAGGCGAGGGGGCGGCAGATCGGCGCCGACCTAACAATGCTCTGGACAGGCCGACGCGATCCGTGCGACGACCAGGTCTCGACGGCCAACTCGGTACGGCGCAGTGTGCGCGTTATGAAGCTCGGAACACGCGCTCGTCACCGCACTTTTATTAGTGACAGCTCTCACGAAATCACCAGGAAAAAGAGGCCATAAAAGCAGGGTAATGTGCTGGCACGACATACCTCCTTGTCGTTACATTCGTGCGGAGAATCATAAAGCAGGAGGGTTAAAAAAAATAACTTGGTGTGGACAGAAGAGAATATAAGAGTGGTATTGGGCTCTTCCCAATGCCAAAATTTGCTTCATGATGCTTTAAGCAACACATTATTGGTGCATGACGATGCTTCTTGTACACGGAACACGTGATACCCAAAACGTAGAACTCAGAAGTACGGGGAACATTTGGTAGAATGACGCTTAGGGCCTGTCACCTCCCTTAACTGGAATGTCTCTTCCTGAGATGGCTGGCTAAGGCCACCTATGGGTGCGAAACGTAGAGTTCCTTACTTTTGCCCAATGGTGTATGATGCATGGTTGGTAATCCCAAACATTTTTCAACTCTGCTCTGTCCTTTGACCTCATGGTTATCTTATGTCTGCTCGCAGTCATGGAGAGCGAGCAGACAGTCAAAGGCACAAGTAGTCATGGAAAGTGTGATGAGGTTACGTTCTGTTGCAAGTTCAGACAGCATGGTTATGAAAATAGGGTATTCTCGAGGAAAAAAAATGTGGGACAATATATATTGAATTTTGAACATGTTTAATATGCTTTTTTCAAGTAGTGCCGGTAAGCCAGGTGTCTTTCGCAAATCTGACAGGAGAGCTTGAGCATGCATCAATAACCTTTCAGCAATTATTTGCGTATTATGTCGATTACCTCAAAACATGGGCAGCTTAGCGATATAACATCTGAAATGGGGAAAATGTTGTAGCATGATGATCACGGAACGTTAAAAATAAGCCACAAATCGATGTTAATATACGAATCTTCCAAGCACAGTTTCCAGTAATGATCATGCACAAGCTAAATTTGAGATTGTCAAATATGCACTAGAAGTGCGAAGAGCTCTAGCGCTAGGTATTTTACGATATTTGGAATTGTCTATAGGACTAGTTCTCAGTACTCGTATACCTCAAAACATTATGCACATTAGCGACGAAAATGCACCATTTTAAAGCATTCTCTCCGGGTGTGAACTAGGGTATTCCCCTAGTTCATACGGTTCACAGTTCCCCAAGTTCACAAGTTTTCCACGAAAAACACACCAATAATGGCATCCAAAATTGTGATATCACTTAGTAACCGGACATGGCTGACCAGTTCCTGTCTCCTCCTCTAATATGTCTGCAAAGTGCGTGCCATCTGGTACCAGAACAGGTAGCGCGCCATAGCGTGCCGTTTTCGGTGGCTACCACGCACCTGCATCGTGTGGGGGGGGGGGGAGAGAGGTCATTGACGTACAAACTCTTGGCATACGATGATTCAGGTCGCAGTGTTTTCCGGAACAGGCGGGACGTACATTTTCAGTTGTTCCAACGTTACAGTACAAGCTCCAAGGTACAAGCCCCACTGATTGAAGCATAGTTCAGTTGTTTGGCTGGAAATGACTTCTACTTGGCTGACTGAGCGCTCGTCGAGTTTACTGTTTTATCAGCGAAGCTCTGTGGAGTCCATGGACGGGACACCATCCGTTCTCCCATCCGTTCTCCCACCTGATGTGCACCGTTCTCCCACCTGATGTGCACCGTTCTCCCACCTGATGTGCACCGTTCTCCCACCTGATGTTCTGTTACATGCGATGATCAGAAACCACATATATAGAGCATCGCATATCACAGGGTCTTTGGAGCATGCTATTTCCACCCACGAGCCTGCGTAAGTGAGCACTTCCTTATTTGTGGACACCTGCTTCGTTCTCCGAAATTGTGCTCAATCAGTCTGTTCATCAGTCATGTGGAATAATGTGGTGGTCGGGCGTTACTGAACCCCATCGCGAAGGGCCGTGGTCACCAGGATAGCCTGCTGTCCATCAGCCTGCGCACGCCACGCCATCAAGCTATTGATCAGACAAACGCGCGCTATGAAAGACAACAATGACTGGAGGGATTTATTGAAATAACGGATTAGTAATCTCAGAGTTCCACTCACTTGTAGTCACTTCGGAAACAGATTGCTCTGGATGGCCATCCAAGCGAGCAGCTGATCACTGCACGTTATAAGCGATGTCGTCAAGCCAATGAGCCTGACGGTTACTGGAAGTATTAACACAAATAATGTATTACCACATCATACCTGCTACTCAATTCAAGGACAGACGTTAATCAAATCCTAGCAATAATCATAAACAGAAGGACATCTCGAATTAATTAAGGGCATAGCAACGTTCACCCACATTAAACTCAAATATTTGAAAGGCAAAGCAACAGAAAGTGTCTTAATATCTTGGCGTTGTGTCGTAGTGAGAAGTTCTCACCTGAACAAAATTCATGTGCCTCATAATTATGGTAATGAGCATCTCCTGGATTCTCAGGCATCATGCAGATTTCCACTTCAATTGCATATTTGCTGCACCTATGCAGCCTTGCGACACCGCCAGCCGTAGATGAGCCGAGTCGCACTTACCGAACACCCTACTAACGTACCAACTACAGGTGGCAATTCTGAGGAAGAAAAAAAACAAAGTTGGAACCGAAGATCGGGATCGAACGGTCTGATGTAACCTTGCCCGGTTGGAGCCCGGCCAAAACGGTCTGATGTCTGATGTGCTTTGATGTGCTTTGCCTAGTCTGCGTAGTGCTGGTGCTCACATCGCCCCTCAGTTCCTCGGTGTCATTTGGTCTGCGTAGTGTTGGCGCTTGCATTGTCCCTCAGTTCCTCGGTGTCGGTCGGTCTGCGTAGTGTTGGTGCTCACATCGCCCCTCAGTTCGTCGGTGTCGGTCGGTTTGTGTAGTGTTCGCGCCTCCATTTCCCTTCAGTTCCTCGGTGTTGGTCAGTCTGTGTGGTGTTAGCGCTTACATCGCCCCTCAGTTCCTCGGTGTCAGTCGGTCTGTGTAGTGTTGGCGCTTGCATCGCCCCTCAGTTCCTCGGTGCCGGTCGGGGTTGGGATGCCATTGATGATCGCATTTTCAAAACGCTAATGCACGCCACGTCGCGGCTCGTTGCCTATCTCTCAACGTAATTTACTATGGCTGATTGTTACACTAAGTGGCCAAATGCAATTTGCTCTCAGCGTGTTACGCCTTTGACAAGAACTATTAGCCTAACTAACTGTGAATTGCCCGAATTGTTTATGAGGATTGGGCATTAATGGCTGAAGTGAGACGTGAATGGTGGAGCGGGACGGCGTCGGCCGAAGATGGGCAGCCCAGCAGTCTGGCTGAGGCTTGCCTGCAGTCTGGCTACTACCCAGTCTGGCTGAGGCCTGCAGTCTGGTTACTGCCACACAGCAGTCTGGCCGAGGCTTGCCTGCAGTCTGGCTACTGCCACACAGTAGTCCGGCTGTGGTCTACCTGCAGTCTGGCTACTCTCACCCAGCAGTCTGGCTACAGCCTATCTACAGACTGGTTATGGCGGCCAAATAATCTGACTGCAGCCTACCTGCAGTCTGGCGACATCGACTCAGCAGTCTGACTATGGCCTTTCAACAGTCTGGACATGGCGGCCCAGTAGACTGACCGCGGTCTTCCAAGAGTCTGGCTATGTCGGCTCAGCAGTCTGGCTGTGGCATGCTCACAGTCTGGCTATGTCCGCTCAGCAGTCTGGCTGTGGCATGCTCACAGTCTGGCTATGTCGGCCCAGCAATCTGGCTGTGGCCTGCTCACAGTCTGGCTATGTCGACTCGGCAGTCTGGCTGTGGCATGCTCACAGTCTGGCTATGTCGGCCCAGCAATCTGGCTGTGGCCTGCTCACAGTCTGGCTATGTCGGCTCAGCAGTCTGGCTGTGGCATGCTCACAGTCTGGCTATGTCCGCTCAGCAGTCTGGCTGTGGCATGCTCACAGTCTGGCTATGTCGGCCCAGCAATCTGGCTGTGGCCTGCTCACAGTCTGGCTATGTCGGCTCAGCAGTCTGGCTGTGGCTTGCTCACAGTCTGGTTGTGGTCTGCCTGCAGTCTAGTTATGACGGCCCAGTAAGATCAAGGAATGACCATTTGGGATCATCTCCAGATCAGATCTCAGATCAGATCTCGGATCTCCAATCAGATCTCAGCAGATCTCCAATGTACTATTTTGCCGAAGTTGTGAGGAAACGTTTGACACGATCTGCAATGCCCGGAGCCTTACCTACCAAGCTTCACCAGTTTTTCGATATGGGTGGGATGGCGTTAATACCACCCATCACCATTGCATCCATCATTGAATTGGAGCTGTGGGACAAAAAGCCAGCAAATTTGACACTGTGGGACAAAAACCAGTACATTGCTTGCTTCCATGATTGAAATAGTGTGTAGGTGATTACCTTTACTCGGCCACTTATCTTCCTGCGCAAGTCGAAGCTAAATTTCCCGAACAGCTGAGTGTCAACAAGGACGATGATTGAATTTGGATTGCTTGCAATCCTGGATCTTGGGATTTTCGGATGTCCATCAGATGCAAACGTTTTTTTTTCTGGGATGGTTCTGTTGCAATGGCCCGATATATATATATATATATATATATATATATATATATATATATATATATATATATATACATATATATATATACCACGCCATTCCCGAAGAAAATGGTCATGTCACTGGGTTGACCTGTTATATGACCTTCAACGACCGTATCATAACCGAATATGCAGAAATAAGATGCATCAGACCTAGGCTATATTGGCTAGCCAATGAAATGTTTCCCGTGTCTCTAGCATGCATAGTTCGGAAGCTGGCTTTCACGCCTGATCCTGGTCCGACCTGACATGCATCATCTTTATCCTGTTTCGCGATTATCAATATAAAGTCATTCATTTTGTTAATTCTTGAAAAACAATACCGAAGTGAAAAAAGCTCTGCCAATTTTGAAATAATTTGCTAGGGTTTCATGTCGACGTCGGTATATGGGACCTAATATGGCATCTGGTGACCCCATCATCGGCTTAAATGTATAAATGCTATGAAGTGTTTCGGGCTCTTCATGACCAGCCCTTTCAAACAATGTTTTGCATTTTATCATAGACAACGTAGATTCGAAGTTAGAGAGGGCTTTCAAAAGGCCCGGCGAAGGTGGGTCTGCCGGCAGGTCCGGCCAGGATTAATCTGTCGCAGACCACCTGGTAATCATCATCAACATCATCATAACATCTATTGTAGTCAGTCTTACGATTCTATTGAACAATTTCTCAGAGTGGTGCAAGCACTAGGTACTTATACCATGGCACCTATCTGAAGATGTGGATTGACACTGGAGTGAAAGATAAACATAAGCACACATTTCTTAATGGAATATTTTCTGATGAATCCCTAACCGCCGACGTCACAGATCATCTGTGAAGCCACCGTCCAATCCAACATGGGTCGCGACCCAAATTTAGCGCGACTTTAGGCCATTGTTAACTAGTCATCAATGTTCGTTTATGTCAAATATATAGATTTCCAATAAAAAGTTACGAAATTAGCAAGCCACCACCCGATCGTCGTTATCGTTCAATCCGTCCACATGTAACAGGAGACGAAATTTGGTTAGTGACTGGAATTCTGGAAAATTAGGGCAGAGGTGTTGTGAAATGTTGCTGAATAGTGTATTTCGGGGACCAATGTGATTTGGACAATCTAGAATTAGGTGTGGAACATTTTCGTTTCAACAGCCACAAGAACATTCAAGAGATGCAAGTTTTGAATTCGAAATATATGGGAGTTTAGATGGGACATATCAACCCTAAGTCTGGTGTGGAGGGAGTTTCATTCCTTGATCCAAAATATTATAATTTTGGTGGACTGGGCACACCGAACTGCTTCGTAATCACTTTTTTCTAATGAGATGTGGGGAGACAGCGTGTGCTTTCGCTTAGGCTGTTCCAGAGACGTCCAGTAGCTGGGAAGAACAGTTTTTTTTTAAAATAAAGGATGATGTATGGCTTGCAGCTACTGTTGGCGATGGTTGGCGTTAGGATGGTTGGCGTTAGGAAGTTCCCTCGTGTACACGTGTTTGAGGTTTGATACTACTGATACAGTATGGTGTGTTCTGTTCTGAGTCGCTTGATTTATGAAAAAAAAGATGTATGTATGTGTATGCTTGCGTATGCGTCGTTTGATGTATAGTGAGGTCCATCCTAAGTCGAGTCGGATTTTGTCAGTAGATGATCTAAAGTGTCGCGGTTACTAGTCGTCCTGTTCTGGCCCGTAGAGTTTCTAATCGTGTTGCGCTTGGATTGCAATTTGTCCGTCGTAAACAACATCAAAGTAGTCAAAGTAAGGTATGATGTGTTTGGTGTATATCTGATTCAGAATCGATCTGGGTGTATAGTATGCAATAGGGTACAGTGGACCAAGTGTTCTGTTAACTTTTTTTGCAAATTATGTATATATGCTCGTGAATATGAAGATCTTTCTTGGGACAGGGTGAGTCCAAGCTGTGTATGTGTGTCGTGTATTGGTGTGTTATCGCCTCCAAATATTAGTGTTCGCGGACTGTGCTGACGTTTGTGTAAAAACGTTCGCTGAATTGTTCGAAGTGTTGAAAGTGATTGCCCATTCTTGACCATATTTATGTATCTCGTCTAAGTCACGTTGAAGTATCCGTTGCACAGCGTCCATGTTGGCAGTCGTGTGAAAAGCATACAGCGAAGTGTCATGTGCGAATAAGAGAATGTCATGTGTTGTACGTTTTGAAAGTTCGTCAAGATACGTTAGTGATACTAAGGGTCCTAGGACAGAACTTTGTGGAACATCGTACACCGAACACCAGCCGGGGCTACACTTGCATCCCAGAGGTAGACAACTTACCACCCGACAACATCGCCACATTGCTTAGCACCACAGCCCCCCTAGACGCCACAGCCACGATAGACCACATTAGGTGTCCAACGTCGAATCAATAAAGTCCGGTTCGATGCAGGTTCGATCGGTCTGTAAGCTTCCTGTAACTGTATGGTGCTCGATCCTGAACTTGCAGCACGAGACGCAGTAACCACCTTTTTCCCTCGCTCGTTCAATGCCCCTAATAGCGTCATATATTGGTTGATTGGATTCAAATCGGAACTACCTACCTGCCACATTTTGATTTATTTTGCACTTACCGCCAGTAGCGTACCTAGGATTTCGTCAAGGGAGGGGCAGGAGGATTTTGAGGAGGCACACCTGCCCCATTCATAGAAATTCACTGGATGCGGGCCACCATTCTTTTGTTCACAGTGGATCATTTTATGCCGCATTGATATGTTGATCTTATTACGTTGTATTAGAGACCCGGTGAATCTTGTAGGCTACCGGCACGTTTTCGACCTCCCGTTGTGCTTCTAGGGCACCAATGTGCTTACTTCGGCCCTAACCCAAATTTGAAGGGCCTTTGCGGATTCAGGGCCTCTGGTGCAATTCGTTCGGGGCTCAGCGCGATACTTTTTTTTTGCACCCAGGTGCAAGGTTCGGGAACCCGATCTAAGTTCGGGTCCTATCGGCCTATCCTATCGGCCAATGATCGTGGTGAGATGTCACTCCTTTTCCTCCTGGACTTGAACAAATGCTTTGATGTGATAGACCATTCAAAACTCTTGACCAAATTAAGCCAGCACGGTATTGACACTTCATGGTTTTCGGCCTATCTGAAAGACCATACCCAGAGTGTCAGCCTCACTGACAGTCTGGGTCGCAGCTTAAAATCTGTGCCACTTCCAAACAACATTGGAGTTTTTTTAAGGTTCATCTCTCGGCCCTTTGCGTCTTCGCCAACGACCTCAGTCTGTTCGCTGAAGGCGCAGTAGTCGTTCAGTATGCAGATGACACACAAATTTTGGTCACCGGAAACAAAACTCGCATCCAAAGTGTCGCTACCGAGTTGGAACACGTCCTGGCCTCCCTCGACGTTTGGTTACGTGGTAACGGTCTAAACGTAAATGCGGAGAAAACCAAGCTTATGGTCTTTGGCAGCCAACAAAATTTGCGCAATCTCCCCAACTTCACTGTAACGTTTCGCGATCAACAATTGCTCCCCTGTTCGGAAGTAAAAATATAGAGCTCACTTTTGATCACACCCTCAGCTGACCCTCGCATGTTTCCACCATTACCAGACGATGTTTCGGAACTTTGGCCGGTCTATCGCATCTCAGAGGCCACCTGCCACCATCTGTCATATCGGTGCTCGTCAATGCCTTGGTCCTCTCTCAGATCCGGTACTGCATTTCGGTGTACGGAAATAGTACCCAAAAGAATTGACAATATTATCAGCTATGTAGCAAAAGTATTATTTTCGGACGATCTAAATTTGCCCATGTCACGGATCTGTTAGAGCGTCTTGGCTGGATGAGCGATGAAAACTTGGCCTCATACCACACGCCGTGCCTACTTCACAAGGTGCGCCGACTGCAGGAGCCGGCTTCATTAGCCGGCACCATATCAACAGTCGCCGAGCACCGTGACCGCCACACCCGTCAGGACCGGGACCTATACGTCCCCAGGTCGTGAACAGAGATGAACAGGCGCCGTTTTTGTTCCAGAGGTCCTGCCCTGTATAATGAACTGCCACACGAACTGAGGAAACTGCCAGTTACCACGTTTGGTCGCCGCCTTAGGCGGCATTTGTGCATGGGACCGGTCAGATTGACCTGCTCTACTTCCTGACTTCTTATCATACTCGCTGACCTCTTATCATACTCGCTGACCTCTTATCATACTTGCTGACTTATCATCATGCCTGCTGACTTCTTATCATGCTTACCGTACTTGCTGACTCTTTCCGTGCCGCTTGGATGAGGAATTGTTATATGTTTTATGTGTGCCTGTGACAGCCCTGTTTTCCTGTGACATCTGTTTTAAAACTCGACAATAGGCTGTAATAGCCACGAGTGTATTGGGGATGGCCTGAATATACGTCTTTGTCTTTGTCTTTGAATTTTTGGGATTGACGAGATATGTCTGGATCTCTTCTGATTTTTTTCTTCGGAGTCTGGGTCGCTTTACTGGGCCCTGGCTGGATTATTCGGGGCCCGAACTCCATATGTGTGTACCCTGGTTGGATTATTCGGGGCCCGAACTCCATATGTGTGTACCCTGGTTGGATTATTCGGGGCCCGAACTCCATATGTGTGTACCCTGGCTGGATTACTCGGGGCCCGAACTCCATATGTGTGTACCCTGGTTGGATTATTCGGTGCCCCAACTCCATATGCATATGCCCTGGCGCTTTTCGGGTCACCGGCATGCTCTTTCGGTGCCTATGCATTTTTTAGAGGCATCTGGTAGGATTTGTGGAGCTCCAGAGTGATTTTCCGTGAACGACAATTGTTGTTCCAAATTGCTGCTCCTTTTTTAGCGGAAGGGGATGACCGGCTTGACTTTTTTGGGTCCTGGTACGACTTTTATGTCTCCGCTTTTTTATTTTGGCCCCCGACGGGAATTTTTGATGTCCCAGTGCAGTTTTGCTTCGCCCCGTCACAATTTGTATGGCTGAGGCGCCAGATTTCGGGGCCCAACGCGAGCTTTCTGGGTCCGAAGCGATTTTCCGGAGATTTTCTGAATTCTTCGGATCCCTGGTCGGTTTTTCAGGATCCAGAGTGATTGCTCTTGGCTCAGACACGATTTTTGGGGCACTGCCTCATTTGTTGGGACCCTGCACGCTTTCTTCAGGGACCTTCGCGATTTTATGGGACATTTGGTGCGATTTGTCAGGCTTGACAGCGATTTTTGGAGCCCGGGTTCATTTTTCTGGGTAACTTCTTCATCATTTCCGAGGCCCCTGCTTGATTTTGTCCGCATCCGGATAGAATGTCAAGGGCCCGGCCTGTCTTAGGGTCCCAGTGAGATTGTTTCGAGGCCCCGACACATTTTCTTCGAGCCCGGCGCGATTTTTTGGGGGCCCGCCACTTCTCAGAGGTAGCCTCTGAATTGTCTGTTCGGTACACCACTAAGGCCACACTGCTTTTTGCGGTCTGTCTAAGACCACACTGCTCGGTCTGTTTTTGAGGCTCTCGTGCGGTCTTTAGGGACCTGGTCGGTTTTTAGGGAACCGGTGTGTTGGTGGGCTCCTGGTTTGTTTATGTAGGGCTCGGCGCATATAAAGCATTGTCGCTCTTTTTGTGGGATCTGGTGTGTTTTGAAGGACCCCGGTTCGTTCTCGGGCATCCAGTGTGCTTTTGGGGACTCGGTGTGTGTATTTCGGCCCACAACACGAACATTTGTGGATCCTGTAGTACATTTGTGGGGGCTCGGTGCGATTTTTTTCGGGCCCCGGTACAATTTTTCTGGCATTGGCGCGTGTATTCGGGGTTCCGCTGTATTTTTGGGGAACCTGATGCGAAGTTTTATGTGCCCGAAGGGAATTTGTAGATCGTCAGTGACACTTTGTCACCTCCCAGCGCAATTTTTCGCGCACTAACGCGAGTTTTCCTGGCCCCATAGTATCAATTTGGAACTCAACGCGAATTTTGGGGGGCCGTGACTGGAATTATGGGGCCCACAGCAATACGTGGGGCCTTGGCGCGATTGTTCGGCTCCTGTTGTCAGTTTCCGGGGCCACGCTGAATTTATTTGTGTCCTTCGACGCGAAAGTTTTGGGATCATGATGTGAATTTTGGGGGCCAACGCTAATTCTGGGGCTCCGGCGTCAGTTTTCTGGCCCTCGCTGTATTTGTATTGCACTCCAACGCGACGCTTTTGGGGCATTGACGGAAATTTGGAAGTTCCAGCGCGATTGTTGCGCCTCCTGTGCAATTTTGGGGACTCCAGCCCGTTTTTGGGGCCGCAGTGCGATATTTTCGGAATTCCGCGCAATTGTTCCGACCCTCAGCACGATTATTGTGCGTCCACCACCTCTCAGGGGGAGATGGCCCCCAAGGACCCCTCTTACGGCTATTCGGAAATACCTATGGAACAGACATCCGAAATCCAGGAAAACCCAGTGTTCTTTGGGGCGTAAAAACTGGTGGATCGGTGAAATATAGGGGAAACCCATGGTTTATTGCCATTTCAGTTCTTGTCAGATTCAATAGACGTATGATACGCTACGGACTTCATACGTTTTACAATACGTCACAGATTATATATGCACATGGCTATAGACGTTACAGATACATACATGTGCCGCCAGTTTCCTGCGCTAATGTTATCGGAAGCGTGTATTGTGCCTTACAATTTTTCGTTTCAGAACATTTTTCAAACATTGATCTTATTTTTCTTGCCAACTGCGACTTCCCATTTTTCTCTATTTCCCATAAATGTTTCACCAATTGAGAAAGGTAAACTGCAATACCGCAATAGAAGTACATCTAGTCAAAATTAAATGAATAATTTGTCATGTTCATTGTCACTAGCATGTCTTTTGGTCGAATATGGGTTTGACGACTTGACTGGGCGATGGTGGCGTGGGGACATGGTGAGCCCGCAGCATGGTGAATACAAGTGCATGACAACTGTGCATCTTCAGACATACAGGCAACGACAACTACGCGTCATCGGTCTCTCCGAACCTTCTCGGCCATCGCGAGCAAGCACAGTATTTGGCAAATATCGCGCGTCATCACGCGCTGTTTTGAACTCAGCGTCGAGACTCTACCGATCCGCTTGTCAGAAATCGAATCCGGACGCACTGAGCGGGAAGTAACTGGTCTGATTGAGACGCGGCGAGCTCACGCCAGCACCGACCATCCCGACCTGGTCTCAAAGCCCAAACTGGCCTGCTCCGCGGTGGAAAAATATCAACCTCGGCTTTTATATCAGGAGATGTAATTTGGCCTCGCTTTGTAGGACGGCCGCCCGTCGGGAGTCCACCAATCGCTGGTAGTTTGCCGGCACACTGGAGAGGAGCGACGGCGCGCGGGCCCGTGCCGAGCGCCGCATTACCGGCATTTGCAAATAAATAGGTGCGCCGTAAAGCGGACCGCTTCCTATGCCCCGGGGATGCCGCTCGGCGGCTTTGGATTGCGCCGAAGGGGCGGTGTGCCAGAGAGCCAGCACGTGCCGCTTGTCGGATGCTTTTCGTTGATTGGCGCTGGTTGGCGGGACTGGCGCGGCGGCGGCGGCGGCGGCGACGCCAGCTGTGGCACGTGTCGGCTAGCTGTGCACCAAGCCCTTTGTCATGCGATGTAGTCTGCCTGTTGTTGACGAGGCGGATGATCGGTGCCAAGGAGGCTGGTGACTCACAGAAACACCTGCAGACCACTTTTTATCTGATGTCTCTCTCTCTCTATCTCTTTCTCTCCCTCTCTCTCTCTCTCTCTCTCTCTCTCTCTCTCTCTCTCTCTCTCTCTCTCTCTCTCTCTCTCTCTCTCTCTCTCTCTCTCTCTCTCTCTCTCTCTCTCTCTCTCTCTCTCTCTCTCTCTCTCTCTCTCTCTCTCTCTATATCTCTATCTATATATATATATATATATATATATATATATATATATATATATATATATATATATATATATATATATATATATATATATATATATATATATATATATATATATATATATATATATATATATATATATATATATATATATATATATATATATATATATATATATATATATATATATATATATATATATATATATATATATATATATATATATATATATATATATATATATATATATATATATATATATATATATATATATATATATATATATATATATATATATATATATATATATATATATATATATATATATATATATATATATATATATATATATATATATATATATATATATATATATATATATATATATATATATATATATATATATATATATATATATATATATATATATATATATATATATATATATATATATATATATATATATATATATATATATATATATATATATATATATATATATATATATATATATATATATATATATATCCTCTCTCTCTCTCTCTCTCTCTCTCTCTCTCTCTCTCTCTCTCTCTCTCTCTCTCTCTCTCTCTCTCTCTCTCTCTCTCTCTCTCTCTCTCTCTCTCTCTCTCTCTCTCTCTCTCTCTCTCTCTCTCTCTCTCTCTCTCTCTCTCTCTCTCTCTCTCTCTCTCTCTCTCTCTCTCTCTCTCTCTCTCTCTATCTATCTCTCTACCTCTCTCTTTGACATCCGCCTTGTAATTTGTGCAGCTGGGTACAATCGCTAAAAACTAGCTGACGCCGTCTGTCAGCCTGGGACACTGACATCGGTACGGCTAATTGTTGGCTGATATCATGGTATAGCGTTCCTGTGCCAGAAATATCCTTAAATTTGTTGAACCACATACCTAACTATTTATTCCTTTCCTTCCGTACCGAGATCAATGGCATATATGAGCCATCGTATTTGCTTTTCATGCATATTGTACGCTTTTAAAGCATCTAAAGGGAAGAGAAGCGGATGAGACGAGAAGGTGTGGCATAAACCTAAATGTCGTGACCAACAAAATCTCAGATGTCCATTATCAAGGTATCTGCTAGGGACGTCGACATGTAAGTAAATGTGGAACCATTTTCAATGCCGTAGCCAGGTACAAGAACTGAGCTGGGGAGTATCTAATAAAATCATGCGAATGCTTTTCTAGGATCGCTGTATATACGTGCATTCCAGTGCCTGTAAGATGGAATACCTACTAGTGCTTCCTCCTGGTAACCACTATTGATCATAGTTGTACACTGCAACTATGCAACTATGCAACTTCATTTTATCAAATGCACCCCCTGCATATATTATGAATCGATTGAACGCAGCCGCCGCCCATGACAACAGTAACAAACTTTCGGGAGTGCCCCGGAAATATTCCTCCCTAGAACCGCCGTTCGTCATAAAGTGGCCTCAAGAATCCAAATTGAGAGTGAACATGTCTTGCATTAGAGTACACGTTCGTCATGAAGCATGTAGCCTTCAAAATTCCAACTCATTTTGACTCCCTGCGAGCCTCTGAACTTCTGAACCATTGTATACTTAACCAAAAGCTGGTCTAAGCCGTTCTGATAATGAAATCAGCATCCACCTAAACCTCAGCGGTGTACTGAGTCCGCCCTCTTCCCTCCCATCTCACAGAATATGCTTTCCACGTGTCTGGGTAACCGGACAAATGTACGCAAAGCAAATGTACGTATGGCAGATGTACGTAAGCAAATGTACGTAAGCAAATGTGCATAAGCAAATGTACGTAAGCACAGATGCACGTATGGGAAATGTACGTCAAATGTGCGTATGACAAATGTACGTTTGCGCAAATGTACGTAAGCGCAATAGTACGTATGCTCAAATTTACGTAAGCGCAAATGTACGTATGCGCAAATGTACGTAAGCACAAATGTACGTAAGCACAAATGTACGTAAGCGCAAAAGTACGTATGCGCAAAGGTACGTTAGCGCGCAAATGTGCGTATGCGTAAAAGTACGCAAGATCAAATGTACGTATGCGCAGAAGTACGTAAGCGCAAATGTACGTATGCGCAAATGTACGTAAGCACAAATGTACGTAAGCGCAAATGCACGTAAACGCAAATGTACGTAAACGTAGCAATACGTAAACGTAAAAGTTTGCAAGAGTGAATGTAGGTATGGGCCAATGTACGTACATTGAGGAATACGTACATTTGCATTGACGCACATTTGCTCATACGTGCTTTTACATGAACGTACATTTGTACTGGCGTATATTGGCTCATACGTACATTTGCGCATACGTACGTTTGCGCTTACGTACATTTGCGCTGACGTACATTTTAGCATATCTACTAATGCGCTTACGCACTTTTGCGCTTACGTACTTTTGCGCTTACGTACAGTTGTGCATACGTACATTTGCGCTTACGTACATACGTTTACGTACATTTGCACATACGTATATTTGCGCTTACGTACATTTGCGCATACGTACATTTGCGTTTACGCATTTTTGCGCTTACGTACATTTGCGCTTACGTACATTTGCTTACGCACTTTTGCCATGTGTACATTTGCTCTTACGTACATGTACGTACCTTTGCTTACGTACATTTGCTTACGTACATTTGCTTTCGTACATCTGCCATACGTACATTTGTCCTTACGTATATTTATCTGCTCAGCCGTCGTGGTAAAGCATTAAATCGCATGGTGCTGATCGTCAAGCGCACCGAGGGCCTCTCCGATCATTGTTCATATTACCAAGTACTTTCACTGAAGCAGCCCCGGTGTGTTTGTACGTATGCCAGCCTAAGTGCAAATGTAGCTATAATCGGGGCTACGACTAGCAACCCTACATTTCGGGCAACATTAGCAGCAAAAGTCGACATCAGGTTGTCTCATCCTGCGCACTTGACCAACCGTACCCTAAAAGACATACCGACAAATACGTATTCCTTGATAGGTACATAGTGTATAAGTAGTTGATTCCGAGAAATCTGTAAAACAGTGTCGTTCGGATCTGAGATCCTAAAACGATATTTCAACAAGGATGGAAATTCAATTCCTGATACTGAAATGTCCGATGGTCGAAATAAAGTCAAGGATCCAATATTCTAAACACTGCAATATAGGTTAACAAACTACCACTAATATTCTGAATTATGTGAGATCATTCAACGGAACTACCCATTGTGATTTGTCCTCAGGGAAACATGCCAAGGCCGTGATGAAACATGTTAGGCATCGAAATGATAATATTTGATAAACACATAGGTAAATATGCAGGCTGCATAATGACTACTTTAATCAAGAACAATATTTATGTTCAAAGCTTTATGAGAGCTAATTTATTGCAGTTGTGAGCATCCTGCAGGCGCTGTCGTGAGCATCAACTCGGATCGTAATCATGATCATGGACTGAAGTGTGCAAGAGTAAATGAACTAGTAGTCTTCGAAATCAAAGCAATCGGCGAGCAGCATAAAACACATTTCCCATTGTCCCCAGGGATACCATGGCAGAAAAAGACATAATTTACATTAACCCTCGCCGATTCAGCCGGTAAATCCACCTTCGCCATGTCGGAGTGAAGAAGTTTTTGAAGTCCTACCAATGACCGACTTATGTAAGCTAGGACACAATGAAGTCCTACCAATGACCGACCTATGTAAGCTAGGACACAATACAAACCACCGCTAGAAAGCCCTGGTCATGGAGAGCCTAAACAAACTTTAAGCTTGCATTTGGCTGATAATGGGGTTACCAGAAGTCATGTCAGTTCAATATACGGGAATTGAGTTAGTCCCTGGATGTTTCCTCTTAAGCAGTTTGTTTTCTTCGGCATTGTTTTTCAAGAACTAACATAAATGCATGTATTTATATTGGTGATGGTCAGGAAAGGGTTCAGAATATGGCCTGAAAGTCAGCTTCTGAACGATGCATGCTGGAGTCAGAGAAAATCTAATTTGCAAGATAATGCCTGGAGCTCACATCCCAGCTAATTTCTTCATCTTTGGACATGTTTTGTACATGCTCGGACCAGCATGTCGCTGGAGTGGGGGGCTTGCCCGTCGAGTTTTTCCGTGACAGTTTCAAAACGCTTATAGATTAATAAGGTGAAACCTTCAATAACTTCAAATGAGCACCTCAGGAACTTATTGTTAGACAATTTTTGCAAGGTCATCCAAGGTCACGCGGCTGTGACGTCACAACCTTAGTGGTACGCACCGAGTCGAAAAACTGCATATGCCTTGCATCATGATGCAATTTTGGCATGAAATAAACTACACAACTATGGCATGGGACCTCGCAGAAGATTCCTCAAAAGGTGCATTGGTGTTTGCCATATTCTACTTTGATGACGTCACATGCCGTTATCTAGGCAGCGATCTGCAAGGTATGCGATGTAGAAAGTTTTTGGTTGAATCTTCGCGAAAACTTTGTGGTAAGTACCAGACAGATGACTGTCGTGGGTTTGAATGTCATCGTTCACTTCTATGTATTCTTACGCAAAGCGAACTTTTTTCGAAAACAGCCACCGATGCAAACTGAGCTGAGCGGAGGGCCTCGTCCCATGCTATTGACCCAAAACGCGGAATTGTGTCGTGACTGGCCTGGATGGATATCGGACCCGGTTTATCGACAGATAAAAATACATAGCACGTTATTGGCAATTCAACACGTAAGTTTTACAGAGAGAACGAGGAACAGAGGAACATAAAAGTATGTCAGTGTGAGACCGGCTACCGGTGTACGCAGTCATGTCACGCCAGCTGCAAATGTCAGTCATATCACACCAGCTGCAAGTGTCAGTCATGTCACACCAGCTGCAAGTGTCAGTCATGTCGCGCCAGCTGCAAGTGTCAGTCATGTCGCGCCAGCTGCAAATGTCAGTCATGTCGCGCCAGCTGCAAGTGTTAGTCATGCCACACCAGCTGCAAGTGTCAGTCATGTCGCGCCAGCTGCAAGTGTCAGTCATGTCACACCAGCTGCAAGTGTCAGTCATGTCGCGCCAGCTGCAAGTGTCAGTCATGTCGCGCCAGCTGCAAATGTCAGTCATGTCGCGCCAGCTGCAAGTGTCAGTCATATCACACCAGCTGCAAGTGTCAGTCATGTCACACCAGCTGCAAGTGTCAGTCATGTCGCGCCAGCTGCAAGTGTCAGTCATGTCGCGCCAGCTGCAAGTGTCAGTCATGTCACACCAGCTGCAAGTGTCAGTCATGTCGCGCCAGCTGCAAGTGTCAGTCATGTCGCGCCAGCTGCAAGTGTCAGTCATGTCGCGCCAGTCACGTGTCAGTCATGTCACACCAGCAAGTGTCAGTCATATCACACCAGCTGCAAGTGTCAGTCATGTCACACCAGCTGCAAGTGTCAGTCATGTCGCGCCAGCTGCAAGTGTCAGTCATGTCGCGCCAGCTGCAAGTGTCAGTCATGTCGCGCCAGCTGCAAATGTCAGTCATGTCGCGCCAGCTGCAAGTGTCAGTCATGTCACACCAGCTGCAAGTGTCAGTCATGTCGCGCCAGCTGCAAGTGTTAGTCATGTCAAACCAGCTGCAAGTGTCAGTCATGTCACACCAGCTGCAAGTGTCAGTCATATCACACCAGCTGCAAGTGTCAGTCATGTCGCGCCAGCTGCAAGTGTCAGTCATGTCGCACCAGCTGCAAGTGTCAGTCATGTCACACCAGCTGCAAGTGTCAGTCATGTCGCGCCAGCTGCAAGTGTTAGTCATGTCACACCAGCTGCAAGTGTCAGTCATGTCACACCAGCTGCAAGTGTCAGTCATATCACACCAGCTGCAAGTGTCAGTCATGTCGCGCCAGCTGCAAGTGTCAGTCATGTCGCACCAGCTGCAAGTGTCAGTCATATCACACCATCTGCAAGTGTCAGTCATGTCGCGCCAGCTGCAAGTGTCAGTCATGTCACACCAGCTGCAAGTGTCAGTCATGTCGCGCCAGCTGCAAGTATCAGTCATGTCACACCAGCTGCAAGTGTCAATCATGTCGCGCCAGCTGCAAGTGTTAGTCATGTCACACCAGCTGCAAGTGTCAGTCATGTCGCGCCAGCTGCAAGTGTCAGTCATGTCGCGCCAGCTGCAAATGTTAGTCATGTCGCGCCAGCTGCAAGTGTCAGTCATATCACACCAGCTGCAAGTGTCAGTCATGTCGCGCCAGCTGCAAGTGTCAGTCATGTCGCGCCAGCTGCAAATGTCAGTCATGTCGCGCCAGCTGCAAGTGTCAGTCATATCACACCAGCTGCAAGTGTCAGTCATGTCGCGCCAGCTGCAAGTGTCAGTAATGTCACACCAGCTGCAAGTGTTAGTCATGTCGCGCCAGCTGCAAGTGTCAGTCATATCGCGTCAGCTGCACATAACATGTCGTACTGCACCCACACTAGAGAGGTCCAAACTGCAAAAAGTTTTAAATGTCTTGTTCCTAAAGGGTGCCCCTATTACATATCTCATGGTAAGTTCCCCTGCCAAAAATTGGACCATTTGAACAATTTTTAGAGGTGGCTCCAAAATGCACGTTTGTTCCCATAGCTGTGCTGTGTACTACCCTACCCGTCAACGCGACGCCTTTTTTGTATTACTGAACGTTCGATGCTTAATATTACCTATTTATATGTTAAAGCAGAGTAAGCTTGGGCTATTTTAGCGATCGCTTGGGCTAGGTTTTGTGCTGGTCACAAGCTTCGCACATTTGCCGTTTTGCATCTCCAATCCAATCCAACATTATCCTAACTTGGGATAGACATTGGCGCCCATACCTACTGCTCGTACTTTAATCGTGGAAAATAAGAATAAATAACAAAAAATAACAAGAATACAAAACTTTATTAGATATAAAGTGCAATACGAATTATCCAAGGCACAAAGCACAAGTACCCACTCACACACTCGGTCTCGTCTGGCAGCGTTATCTCGTTTTGTCTCGCGTTCTTGCTTGCCTCGTCTCCCTGTTTGTCACGCCCACTTTCGAGCTGCTTTTAGAGCATTCTTGCTTGGAACTGGAAACTGCTTGCGGTGGCTTGCGACGAGACGCAGCAGGCATTGCTTCTGCTGCTCGTCCTTCGTTAGTGCCGTGTTGAGCTTCTGTATGAGCGCTACCCCGCGCTCTGCGCAGTCGTTCACAACGAGGATCGTCTTGGCCTTAGCCTTCATTGACGTGTAGGTTGTGTTCTCCGGCCAGGCAGCGGGTGGCTTGTGGAGAAACTGCTTGGCATCTTCCTGGCCATTGGTGGAGACCAGGTTGAAGAACGTCATCGACCGGCTTGTCACATGGTGCTGCAGTGGTGACCGGTGGTCGAACTGCTTCGCGTCCAGCCTCCTCGGAGCTGCCGGCCTCGGTGGCCGCGCGAGGTTTCTCGCCATCGCCGCCTTGGTGTGTTCGTCCACCCGATCGTCAAACAGCGCCAGCGGCGCCAGGTGCTCAGAGAACGACCAGAGGTGGCGGTGGAAGGCCGTCAGAGCTTCCTGGCGTATCTTGTGCACCGGATACTTGTGTAGCAGCTGGAGCGTGTTGAGGTCGTTCAGCGGGGCCCTCTCCGGCAGCGACGCTTCGTGCCAGTAGCGGGCGTACACGAGAGCCACGAAGCGGCAGAACTCGTCCAGGCCGGCGGCCTCATCTGCCGTCAACTCTGTCTGCCCCATGAACAGAAACATCTTGAGCGCGTAGACAGCCTTGGCCATCCACCGAGCGTTGTGCATGGCCCCTGGAGCGCGGAAACCTGCTTTGCTGTCGTGGGATCCACCAAGGAAAAGGTGACACAGCTGGAGAAGCTCATCGTAGTCCGCGCGTGCACTCTTGCTCTTGATGGCCTCTTCGTAGAAGGACAGCATGTCCTCTCGCAGGCCCGCCGGCATGCCAACAAACACCTCGTCGCCGGCAGGGTGGAAGTCGCTCTTGTCAATGTTGGCCTAACTCTTCTGGAATTTCTTGAAGATCTGTATCTCAGGAGCGGTGGTGGAACCCAAGCAGACTTTGAACACAGCTGACAGCATGACTTCAAATACATGGTGGCGACAACCGATCCATACCAGTTCTCTTCCCAGTGCCTTTTCCATGAGAGTACAGGCGCCTGAATGCAGCCCCGTGTTGGCCGATGCTGTGTCGAACACGAACCCCTGTATCATCGGCTTCAGCTGCCAGTCCTCCAGTGCACGGAGACAGGCATCGCACTGCTGCTGTCCTGTGCCGCGTTCGATCTTGGGAACAGCTAGCAATTGCTCGGTATTTCCGCCAGTAACCAGGATGGCGACTCGGTCAACCTGCTGACCGTTGCCTGCGATGTCTGGTAGCATTTTTCCGTCCCAGTGGAGAAGAAGCGGACCGTCAGGGGAGAACGCGTTCTGCTCAGCTGTCGCCGACTCCTCCCGTGTGCAAACTCGAGCTCGTCGAATAGTGGATCGGGACAACGCAACATCGTCCAGGTCATGGCCGAGCGCCTGGGCCACCGTGCCCATCACGAACATGGCACCACGGTCAGGAATGTTCGCTCGGTCAAGCGAGGCCACCACTTCTCTGGTTAGAATATTCCCTTTTCCTGAGCGTGAGCCTACGGCCGCATTCTTCCTGCCTGCGGGGTGCTGCCATTCGTCTTCGTCAGCGTCGTCATCCGATTCAGAAAGTGAAGGAATTCCTGAGTCCTGAGTCAAAGTGGAAGTCGATGGAGTTGCCACACTAGCTTGCTGATCCTTCCTCGCCCACTTATCCTTTCGAGCAGCCTCCTTTTCACTCCTGGCGCGCTTCCGATCATCCATCTGCGCCAAGCACTTGTCGACCCCGGACATGCTGGAGCTGGAGGTATCCTGCTGCTGCAGCTGAAGAAATTGTTTGTCTTCTACAGTCTTCATCGAGGCAACAGCGTGTTTGTGCGAAATGTCGAATAGCTCGTCGAGGTCACTCTTAAACAGCATTGCCCTGAGTTCGCTACCACCTGCTTTCCTCGCTCGGTTCTTCCTGACAAGATGGTACTGGTTATACAGCTTCTGTAGCTTTCTCACACAGTTGTCTCTCCGCTGGGTTGGAACTCTCGCCCTCTTCCAGATGGCTAGGGTAGCGTCTGTGGCGAGCTCAGCGCTCTCCTTGATTGATAGGTTCTTTTCTTGGTGGTGGAACAGAACATTTCTTAGGACAGCCCCATTCGTAGGCAAGCCAGCCCCCAGAATTTCTTCCTCTGGTTTCCCAATAAGCCAGACTGAGCGAGAGGTTCGCGTTACAGGTGTTGTAGCAGCCTTCGCCATCTCACAGCGCCGCCGTCAGCACTCGTATCTGCCGGCATCAGAAGGTGAGGTTAGGTGACCCGCATGGGTAGGAGAGGATCATGTTTGTTTTTTGTTTTTAATTGGGGCTTTACGACCACCAGCTCTATATTATTTTGGCTATTCGAGTCGGATTCGGAGGCGAATCACGTCCGTGACCCCAATGCCGCAGGCGCCGCTTGGTCAGCGTTCACCCGCGGCACAGCGATCACTACCTTGTTTCAACTCCTGGTAGGGAGCCGGCCCACGGAAAGTTCTGCCAACAGACAGAGTCGAACCACGGACCCCCCGAATTCCAGGTAGTGTATGTATTATCCAAGTACGCTACCGAGCCGGTAAGATCATGTTTGTCCTGGTGACAAAAACACACTGGCAAAAGGCGAAGCTGAGTACAAAATTCACGGACCCGAAATAGAACTGCCCGGTAGATAGTTGGGTCCGGAGATCAACGCTACATTGATTGACTCCGATGTAATTTACGGTTCAAAAGGAAAACTCTTTGAACCTGTAATTACAAATTACTAATCATAGTCCGAGGTTCTAACTTCCGATTATGTCACTTCTCACAAAGTGTCGATTTACCACACAACAACTAACCAGCCAGCACCATCCGCGCTCAAACCTAGCCACGCTCGCCAAGCTGAAGCGCGCACTCTGTAACGCCTCTTCCCTGCCGAGTCGCCGAGGCGCTTGCGCGCGCAAACGGCTGCAATTGTGTCTACACTCAGCTGACTTCGTTGCTATAACGCTTAGGGTATCTGCTAAGGTTGAAAAATATCAACATAGTCGCATGGCTACTGATATAAAGGTGTACAGAGGTGTTAGCTGTTAATGCGGATTGGATGGGATCGTTAGGTTGCCTGCATTAATCTACGAACAGCAAAAGTGTCAAAATGGAGCCACCTCTAAGTATTATCCGATTGACCTGAAATTCGGCTCAGATAGTTAGCACGTCAAGTGAAACGGGGGCGGCCTTTAGGAGCAACAACTTTTAAACTGTTTGCAAATGCTATGTATTGGTGGACCGATCTAACCCACACCGTCCCATCTCGGAGACATAACATCCCGAACTGCACCCACACCTCCCCGTCTGATTACAGCAGTCGCCCTGTATCAGGCCCTGTCCGGGTGGATTCAGGAGCCTGGTTTGGGGAGGCTCTTTGAACACATGTTCTCCACACACAATCCCCCAACCACTCTACACACCAACCAATCATCAAACACCCTCCCCCACCCCCCTAGACCAGCCCGTCCCCTTTAAGCGAGTGTCGGCTCCCCAGACCCGAGGGCGCCGCCCTTCTTGTGCCGGCACGACACGTCCAGCGCTCCCGGTCCGAGGCCCCGCCCTGCCGTGCCGTCCTCCCCCCCCCCCCCGGCCAGCGGCCACCGTGCGGCCACCGTGCGGCCACCGTGCGGCCACCGTGCGTGCCGTCCGGCTCCCCGGCCCGTGCTCCTAGCTCGTCACGCGCAGCGCTTGAGTTTTATTAAAATTGGCACTTCGGCCTCCTCAGGCCATTTCGTGCCGTGGAAAAAAAGAAAAGAAAAATGTTATGCTGTAACAGTCAGTTTATAACTTCTGGAGCAAGTTGGTTTGTCGGAGAAAGGTGAAAAGTAGTTTGATTAGAAAAGGGTGTTCATCTACCAGTAGCGTGGGTAAAGAAAATGGAATGTTGTATGTTCAGCAGTAGTCGGTAAGTATTTTTCGGGGGCCATGGTATTGTTGACAGTGTAGGAGTATATGTGTGACTGTAAGATGGGTGTTGCATGATGGGCATGAAGGCTGAAGTGAAGCCGTATATATATGTCGATGGGTAAGAAAAGCATGGCCAATACGTAAACGCGATAGTACTTTTTCTTCGAGACGGTTTTTTATATGATGCGGTCCAGGTGTCGACGCCAGGATTGATGACGCGTAACTGTGTATGGTTTGTGTTTTGTGTCCAATTTTGAGTTAAAAAAATGTCGAATGCTCTGTTGTATTGATGATTTAATGCCTTCGAAATGTGGTGGAATTTCTTTCATGTTTTGTAGGTGTAGTGATGCTTTTGCTAATTTGTCGGCTTCTTCGTTTCCTGGGATGTCGCAGTGACTGGGCACCCACAGGAAACGGATCTTCACGCCCATGTGATGAAGTGTTTGAAGTGTGTCATAAATGGAGATATGGCAATGGTGCGAAAAAAGAAGTGAAGAAAGTGATTGAAGGACAGATTTAGAGTCGGAACAAACGACAACGCTGCGCATGGGGTGACAAAAGAAACGATTGCGGATATAACGGAGAGCAATAAGAATGGCATGTAATTCGGCAATGAAAATTGAGGTTCCGTCCGGTAAACGATGTTGCTTTTTGTATGTTCCCGCAAAAATGGCGTTTCCTGTGATGTTGGCTTCCTTGGATCCGTCAGTATAAACAAAAGGAACATGGCGATATCGTGACCGAAACTGGTGGAATTTTTGTTTTGCATATTCTGGACAAAGCTGTGATTTTGGAGTGGTGGTGAGATAGAAAATGTGTCATTCGGCCATCTGCCCGGGTCCTGTGGTTGGTGGAGAAAGAGAAATAATCAGTGGATAGTGAAATGAAGTTTTGCAGAAAATGTTTCCATCCGAGAAGCTATAGTGAGGCCAGTTCTTTTTTCGGCTGGACCGAGATAGTCATGATGTATGTTTGGAAGAGCGTGCAAGGATGTGTGTGTGTGGTGGTTTTCGTGAAATTGAATTTTTGAGGCATACCTGAGTGTCTGTTGCATTCGTCTGAGAGCTAATGGAGGGATTACTGCTTAGGCTTCTAAAGAAATGATGGGTGAAGTAGTCATTGCACCGAGTGCGATGCGGATAAATTTATTTTGAATGGTGTCGAAAAATTTTAAGGAGGATATGCTGGCACCGGCATATACTACGGATCCATATTCTATTATGGGTATAATTAAATATTTGTAGAGTAGTAGAAGTGTATGGCGGTCGGCTCCAAGTGATGAAGAAGTGATGCATCGAAATAAAGTGAGTCGGTGAAAACATTTGTTCTGGATGTGTTTCATGTGTTTATGCATTGAAAGCCTACGGTCTAAAATAATAGCAATAAATTTAAATGAATTTACAAAAGGTATGTGGTTGTTCCCGAGGTGAAGGGGCAGGGGCAGGGGCAGGGTCTGGGTTGGGGCAGGGTGTCGATTTACTACATATCAATGTTGCAGATTTTGGGGCCTAAAAAAATGAAACCATACTTCACGGACCATTCGTGTATTCTGTCCAATGTGTTTTGCAAGCGAATTAAACGATGTTCATAATTTTTCCCGGAGCACCAAATTGCGCTGTCGTCTGCAAATGTGAATATGATATATTGGTAGGCATGTCATCGAAACGATCATTAATTATAATGTTAAATAATACTGGTGAAAGACAACTTCCCTGTGGTAGTCCGTTTTGAAGACAATGTGGATCGGAAATGGCTGACCGGCATCTGATGTGGAATCGACGAGAACCAGATAAAAACCTACTAAATAATGTGCTAAATGTCCTTTTATGCCGAGTTGTTGAATTTTGAAGAGTAATGCGGGTTTGAAAACCATATCGCACGCTTTGCTTATGTCTAAAAATACTGCGATAGTGTGTTCATGTTTTTTTTATAGCCTTGATGGATGTCTGTCTCTAACCGAATAAGATTATCTATGGTGCTGCGTCCTCGCCGAAAACCACATTGAAAGGGAGATAGAAGGGAATTTGTGTCCAGGTGCCAGGTCAGTCTTTTTATAACTATGCGTTCAAAAAGTTTTCTTAGACAACTGGTGAGTGCAATGGGTCGAAAATTAGTAGGGTTACTATGGTCCTTGCCAGGTTTTGGGATGGGTATAATGAAAGATTCTTTCCAAGTTTCGGGGAAGGTATGAGTTGTCCATAGTGTATTAAATGTGTGCAAAATGCTATGTTTGGTGTGATACGGTAAATGTGAGAAAAAAATAATGTAAGTTGTCGGGTCCTACTGAAGTATTGCCGGCGGAGGAAATGGCTGTCTCAAGTTCTGAAATTTGAAAAGGAGTATTATATATTTCTGAGTTGTCAGAATCAAATTGTGCGAGATCGAGGTAAAAAGTGTGTTGTGCATTTTCTATGAAACCCGGTCTGTAGTTTTCGTCGAAGCTATGGTGGGCAATGATATCTGCTATGGTGTTTACTATTGCTTGGGATTCGGTAATGGTGATGTTGTGAAGTTTGAGGGCCGGTAGTGATCTAAATGGGGATCTTCCGCTCAAACGGCGGATTAATCCCCATATTTGGCTTAAAGGTGTTTGAAATGTAAGTTGCTGTAAATATAAAGACCATGAACGGCGCCTAGCTTCACGAATGATGCGGCGTTCGTTAATTCATTCCGGACGTTCATGGTTCCGCACGTTCATGGTTCCGGTTGATTAAATTTTGTTGGTCGCGGTGACGTAAATATTTTATAAATGCTCTTTTTCTTACCGCGATGGCACGTGAAATTTCGGGACACCACCAAGGTACTGGCGTTCGTTTTGTAAAAGGTTTTGTGCGTGGAATTGTTATAGACGCTGCTTGTAAAAGTGTGTTGGTAATTAAATGTATGTTCTGCACAGGATAAATTTCCGGGTTGCATTGCAACAACGAAAGCTCTTCAAATTTCGTCCAGTCGGCCTTCGAAAGTTTCCAGCAAGGATTAAAACTTGGTGTGGTATCGGCAGTTGTTGAAATGGTCGGAATTAATTTGATGGGGTAGTGATCGCTGTCGTGAATGTCGGTGTCTTTTGTCCAATCAAAATCGTTGGCCAGGGCTGGAGAACAAATTGTTAAATCAATGGCAGTTTCTGTATTGTGACCGAGGTGGAAAAATGTTGGCTCACCGGTGTTGAGTAATACTAAATTGTGTCTGTCTAAAATGTGTTCAACTATGCTTCCGCGAGTGTCCGGAAGTGTGCGTGTTCTATCCCACGCTGGGCTATGGGCGTTAAAATCGCAAAGTAAAATGAAAGGGTTTTTGAAATGTGTGATGAGGTTTTCTAATTGTGTCAATATGTTTGTGTTCTCTGTAGATGGTGGAATATATAATGAACATACATCTATATTCCTACCATGAAAACGCAAGGTACAAGCTACGGCTTGTAAAGGTGAATTAAGTGTACTTTGTGTATGTGTGTAATCATTGTTGATGTAAAGGGCTGCACCGCCACTGCGGTGTGGTCCACGGGCCTCGTCGTGGTGGTACAGCGAATAATTGAAAATAATGAAATTGTATGTATCGGTGGGTAAGAACCGGGTTTCTTGTAGTGCGATAAGAATCTGAGTTAAGATGCTAAAAAAGCGTTCATTTCTGCCCATTTTGATACTAACTGCGACAATTCCATTGCAGGAATACGGACATATTTTATAAAAATTAATGTTTGTGTGCACCTTTCGGTGCGTATCTGATCCATGCGTGGAGGTCAGACGGACATGTGGATTGAGCTCGGGAGGCCCCGGCTAACCTACCCGTGCCGTCCGGCCGATCGGTGACCTTGGGAAGATCACGGCAGCCGGCCACTGCCGCGTGGGATGCCCGCCGGCTGGGAGTCGGCCGGGTCACGTAGGCGCCGGCCGGCGCTGAACATGTAGAGCTCGATCAGCGGCCCGCTGACGGGGAACGAGAATTTGCTCCCGCAGCCGAGTGACTGCGGGGTTTGTCACTCCCCCCCGGAGTTGTCCGTTTGTTGGGAGCCGGAGTGGTCTGTGTGTTGGGAGCCAGGGTGGTTTGTGTCGGCGTGGTCAGTGGTGCAAGTTTTTTTTGGTGGAGCTAGGCCGGGAATTATGTCAGTTTGAATTGAAGTAGTAGCGGTGCTGATGCGAGGCGTGGGTTGAACAATGGTGGCCGCCTGGGCGTAAGTTTTGGTGGACGGGGAAGTGGCCTCAACGGACCGTCGTGCCTGAGGGTATGAAACTCCGGTCGTGGCCTTGACCGCGCAGACCTCCTTCTCCTTGCGCCAAACTGGACAGAGGGGTCATGTAGTCATGTGGTCAGATGTGTTGCAGTTCAGGCAGTGGGCCGGTTTGGAGCAGGTAGATTCGGGATGAGGTGTCTCGCCGCACTTGGGGCATCGGGCTGGTTGGCGGCATATTTTACTGCCATGGCCGAAGCGCTGACAGTTAAAACAGCGGAGAGGATTGGGGATAAAGATACGGACTGGGTATCGAAGGTAGCCGGCGAGGAGTGTCTTGGGAAGAGTTGTAGAGTTGAAGGTAAGAACTAGGAGACTCGTGTCACGTTTCTGGCCATCTTTTAAGGATGTGATGCGGCGGACGTGGGTCACCCCCTCTGGCTTGAGCTCCGCTTGGATGTCTGCTTCAGTCATGAAGCGGAGCTCCGGCGCGAAGATGGTGCCCTTGGTAGTGTTACGGTTGGAATGTAGAGTGACGGTGACGGATTTCCCACAAAATGTGGTGGTACGGAGGAGGGCTTTGGTCTGGGCTCGGGTTTGTGTTTTGATGACGAGGGTTCCGTTGGCAGGGGCTTCGATGTTAGGATTGGCTAAAGAGCAGGTCGGTAGTTCTCATCGGAGCTATTATGGGCTATGGTATCAGCCCTGGTATTCACGATGGTTTGTGGGTCTGTAATGGTGAGATTGTGGATTTTGGGGGCCGGTAGAGATTTAAACGGGGAGCGTCCGGACAACCGTCGGATTAATTGCCATGTTTTACTTAAAGGTGTTTGAAAAGTGAGCTGCTGTAAATATAAGGTCCATGAACGGCGCTTAGCATCGCGAATGATGTGGCGGGTCCTCGCACGTTCATGGTTGCGGATGATTAAATTTTATTGATCGGGATGTCGTAAATAATTTCTAAATGCTCTTTTTTACCGCAATGGCTTTTGAAATTTATTGATACCACCAAGGTACTGGTTTTCTTTTTGTGAATGGTTTGGTAAGTGGAATAGTCGTGGAAGCTGCCTCGAAAAGTGTGTCTGTAATTGAGTTGATGTTTTCGACGAGAAATGTTGGGGTTGTATTGAATATATGAAAGTTCCTGAAATGTTGCCCAATCGGCTTTTGAAATTTTCCCGCGTGGGATAAAATTGGGTGTGCTATTGGTAGCAATTGAAAGAGTGGGTATTAATTTGATGGGATTGTGATCGCTGTCATGAATGTCTGCGTCTATGGTCCAATCGAAATCGTTGGCCAGAGTTGGAGAGCAAATTGTCAAATCTATTGCAGTTTCTGTGTTGTGTCCGAGGTGAAAAAATGTTGCCTCTCCAGTGTTAAGTATTACTAAATTGTGTCGGTCTAAAATGTGTTGAATAATGCGTCCGCGAGTGTCCGGGTGTGTACATTTTTATCCCACGCTGGGCTATGAGCGTTGGTGTGTTACGCATCGGTGTAACACACCAACGATTCTTACACATCGGTGTGTAAGAATCGGGTTTCCTGTAGTGCGATAAGAATCGGAATGAGTAAACAAAAGAAAGCCTTCATTTCTGCCCATTTGGAGATTAAACTACGGCAGTTCCATTGCAGAAATATGGGCATTTGTGAAAAGAAAGTTAATATTTGTCGGCACCTTTTGGTGCATGGCGCAGCCACGATTGCAGCTCAGGCGGACATGTGTATTAGGTGCGGGCGGTCGAGGTGGACTGCCCGAGCCGTCCGCCCGGCCAGTGACCTTGGTAAGGTCACGGCGACAGGTCACTGCCGCGGGGATGTCCGTCGGCTGGAAGTTGGTCGGGTCACGTGGGTGCCGGCCGGCGCTGGACACGCAGGGCTCGATCGGCGGCCCGCTGACGGGAACGAGAATTTGCTCCCGCAGCGGAGTGACTGCGGGGCCTGTTACTCCTCCCTGGAGTGGTTCGTTTGTTGGGAGCCGGAGTGGTCTGTGTGTTGGGAGCCAGAGTGGTTTGTGTCGGTGTGGTCAGTGGTGCAGTTTTTTTTAGTGGAGCTAAACCGGAAATCATGTCTGTTTGAATCGAGGTAGAAGTAGTGTTGACGCGACACGTGTGGGGGAGCAACGGTGGCCACCTGAGCACAAGTTTTAGTTGACGGGGAGGTGGCTTCGACAGACCGTCGGGCCTGAGGGTATGACACCCCGGTCGTGGCTTTGACAGCGCAGACCTCCTTCTCCTTGCGCCAAACTGGGCAGAGGGGTGATGTGGTCAGGTGATCAAATGTGTTGCAGTTGAGGCAGTGGGCAGGTTTGGAGCAGGTGGATTCTGGATGAGGTTTTGGTTGCCGCCGCATTTGGGGCATCGGGCTGGTTGGCGACATGTTTTGCTGCCATGGCCGAAGCGCTGGCAGTTAAAGCAGCGGAGAGGATTGGGAATGAAGACGCTGATTTGGTAGCGTAGGTATCCGGCGAGGAGGGATTTGGGAAGAGTGGTAGAATTAAAGGTAAGGACAAGGAGGCTCGTGTCACGTTTCTGCCGTCTTTAAAGGAAGTGATGCGGCGGACGTGGGTCACTCCCTCCGGCCTGAGATCCGCCTGAATATCTTCCTCAGACATGAAGCGGAGCTCCGGCGCGAAGACGGTGCCCTTGGTGATGTTGCGGTTGGAGTGGAGTGAAATGGTCACGGATTTACCACAAAATGTGGTGGTACGGAGGAGGGCTTTGGTCTGGGCTCGGGTTTGGGTTTTGATGACGAGGGTTCCGTTGGCTGGGGCTTCAATGCCAGGATTGGCTAAGGAGCAAATGGCGAGGAGTTGCTTGGTTGGCCAGAAAACGTTGATACGACGAAAGGAGACGGACTCCTCGACAGGCTTTACCACGATGTATGATCCAGCACTGTCGAGGTATGGTTCGATAGGTTCAGGTTGGGAGGACGTGGTCTGGTTCGAGCGTGGGTCAGCGGCGTGGAGAGTGATGGTCTGGTCTGGATTGCGAGGCGAGGTCGTGGTCTTCGGACGACCATGGGTCGGCGAAGCGCAAAGGGCTTCCATGGCGTCATCGAGGGGAATAGTTCGGCGCGGGTCATCAACGTTTGCATCAATCGAGGGAGCATCAGGGGCCAGGTCTGTGTTCGTGCGATGGTCGTCGGGTATGGTCAGAGGAGGAAATTCCGGGTCTGTGTCCTTTTTACGCCTTTTCCCCATCACGGGGAAAAATCCTACCTAATGGAATTTAAATATAGGACACACAGAAACTCAGGGAACGGAAATACGACGACGACGAAAACTAGGGGTGACGGGTGTCACCCCACTAGAAAAAGAAATAAGAAAAGAGCGACGGGTGTCACCCCACGAAAATAAAAATAAGAACTGCGGTAATGAGCAGTCAGTCACGCCAAAAAATCGCACAGCGGAGTAATCAGCGGGCTCTTTCTATATATGAGCGGATAGTCCTGAATACTCCATGCTGTGTCGGTTTGACGCCATTCGTAGCGTTTTTTTCAGCCGTATCCGCAGGAACATACGGCTGAAAAGAAGGAGTCGAGATCACCGCACACCAAAGTAACGTAACAACAAACCGAGCAATGTCGGCGGCAAACCTCCGTTTGCCGGCGACTGTAGAACGTTATGGCTTAAATAGCACGTTATAGCTTATATATTATACAACACGCTTATAGTTTTAAGGATGCGCTTATAGCACGTTCGCCAGCGTAACAGTCATTAGTGTGTACTTGGCCAGACAGGATCGACCCACCAATTCACACAGCGTGATGTCGACTCCAAACAGCCGAGATGACTCGTGCACGGCAGTGCCACGTCGTGTCCAGAGATGGCGCTAGTTATACCTGATACCTGATAATCACATCCTATTATACCTAGGATTGTCGCAGCTCACTGAAAATAAAAGAAATCGAGTAACCAACTAACCTATCCACGCTCAGACATGCATCAATCCGCGTAACAGACATGTTGCAGCGGACATGTTGTTATCAGCATCTGGCAACCCGTGATGGTAATTACTAGCTAGACATCCGTGCCTGACTTCTCGTGTCGAAGGGCGGTACGCGAGTCTCTCCCTCCACCACCCCACCCCGGTCACCACAGCCGAAAGATATGTCTGCTCGCATGGGTACATTTACGCTGACGTAATTTTGCGTTTACGTGCATTCGCACTTACGTACATTTGCTATACGTACGATTGTGATTTCGTACCTTTGGATTTCATAAAGTTGCATTTGCATGCATTTAGTTTGTAAGTTACTGTCCTACGTTGTTTTCGTTTGCGTATAATTTCGCGTGCGTACATCTGCACTGGCATATATTTGTCATGTGTGCTCTTCTGTTACGTACGTTTGCGCTTACGCACATTTGCGCGTACGTACATTTGCTCACACTTGTTCTTACGTACATTTGTGCACAATTACATTTGAGCCGGTGTACTTTTGCTCTTACGTACATTTGCGTTACGCATATTTGCGCATAGGTACATCTGCTGATGCGTACGTTTGCGCTTACGTACATCTGCGCTTACGCACTTTTGCGCATACGTACTTTTGCGAATACGTACTTTTGCGCTGATGTACTTTTGCGCCTACGAATATTTGCGCTTGCGTGCAATTGAGCATCCGTACATTTGCGCATCCGTACACTTGCCAAATTGTTATACGTGCATTTGCACTTTGTACATTTGACATACGTCCATCTGCGCTTACGTACATTTACGAATACGTATAATTGCGATTACGTACATATACACATACGGACATTTGCGCTTGCGTACATTTGCGCGTACATACTTTTAGGCTTATGCATTTTATGCCTACGTACATCTGCCATACATCCATCTGCGCTTACGTACAATTTGCATACGTATATCTGCGTATACGTGCATTTGCTTACGTACAGTTGCATACGTACCTCTGTCATACGTACATTTGCGCTCACGTACATTTTTATTGTTATCGACCCTTAGTGTAACCTGAAGCGCAATTAAAAATAACGAGCTCTTTTCTGTCCGGATGCTTTACAATACAGACATACTCTGCAATAGAGTTGGAAAATCTAAGGACCAAAAGTCCTGTCAGGACCGACGGGCTTTTTGACCGGGCGTTGGAATATATACCGGGCTTTCAACTAGTCTGTAGGTTCAATAGAAGAAAAAAACAGCTTAAAACCTAATGATACAACTTGTGAGGCCCATTTTCACATTCCATCCAGCAAGTTTGCCATATGGATTCAACAATTTGATGGCAAATACTGAAATAATTCCAACATATTTGGGACACAAATTGTTGAAAACAGTAGTTCATGAATGACATTAGTTAATAGCTCAGATATATCCATGATATGCCGTGTTGAAGAGCATGACTTGCAGGTGCAGTAGTTTCCAGGAAACGTTTCAATTGGTTTCACTAAATATCGAACAATAGAATATGGTTGAAACAAGGCTAAAATGCCTAATGCATGGAAAAGATTATCATTGTAACACATGTACTCAGTAAGATGTCGCAGCGATTTTTTCTTCATGATTGCAAGCAATCTCCATCATCTTCTTGAAAATGTGTTCACACACAATGCAACAAAATATGTAAGTCTTCTCTCAGTAAGTAATTATTTCTGCATTGGTAGGCTTTCATGGCTAAAACAAGGTTCCAAAATAAAGCATATTTAACTCGTATGGCTTAATACCTACAAACCTTCCTAATCCTAAGGAAATAATGCAGTTGTGACTACAAGGAAGGCTTCATTCTTCACCTTTTAATAATCTGTAGCTGTACCTATTACATTTCACACCTTATCAAATATTTATGCATTCTGCTGGTAGATTCACAATTCAAAACTCATTATTCTTCAGCCTTCAAACTTAATATTATGAAGTCATAAGGTCATAAAGTGTTCAGACTTAATAAGAGCCACAGGGGCCCATCCCGTAAGGTTAAGTCTGTAGAGGGTCTGTATCATAAACCTGGACAAAAAGACACTCATCACCCCAACCAATTCCTCATTCCAAATTCAAAAGAAATCATCCAACATCCCACACACCCATCAATATCTATCTACCTTACCTACCCAGTACTATTCACTCTGTCACGCATAACACACGCGTGGATCGAGCGCCCCACCAATGATCTCCAAACTCCATCCATGTCCACTCAAGGAGGCCTGCACAGTGCACACCCAATTAATGTACAAATCTCACACCATCCACAACCAACTAGAACTCACAAGCAAAATTATCCAGCATAAAAAATATATACCCTATTTTTAAATGCATTCAATGAGGGACTCCCCACAACATCAGCAGGCAGCCTATTCCACTGATCAACAATCCATTGACTGAAGACCTGTTGCCGCTTAGCTGTCCTATACCTTGATTTGTCTAACCGGAATTGATGACCCATTTGCGATACTCTAAATAGAATGGCCACATTCAGATTAACTCAGATTATGTACTGTGCAGTACAAAACCGATAGGTATTCCATGCTGAAGTTGTCTTTCATACAACTGCCGGTCGCGCATTTTAGTTTTCGTACTAATATCATTGCTATTACCTATAAGCTTTGATGTTACCTGTCAACTACCTACTTCGCATTAAAAATAAAATACTTAACCAGCAATGCCTGAAAACACAGCAAATACAACCTAGGAAAAGTACCACACATTGAAAAATAACTATTGACAACCTAACCACCGACCTGATCCCTGAATAAGATTGTCATCAATCAATGCTATCGTATTACTTTGGGTGCCTGAAAATGCGTTGTAATTTATCGTGCATAAAATGCACAACTTGTGAATATTTTTCTCTTTCTGTGCTATTTTGCAGGTCGGTAGATATTATCAGAAACATTCATTTCTGATTCTATATCTCCTATATGTCGTGCATGGTAAACTAACAGGTCCGTGCCCATTAGACCGTTACAAAAAATCGAGGTCGCAATTTTCATGCTCCTCAAGGTTGCCCCGATTACCCATCATGAAAGACGTCTGGAGACCACATTTCAACTCTCTGGCTCTTACCCAGACTTGGCAACTTTGTTAACGTTTTGGACGGATCGAATACACTAAATCGCCATTAGCATACTATTGGTACTTTTCTTATCACCGTAAAAAAATGTGAAGCACGCTTCTGAAAGGAACTAAGTGCATTACCGGCCAGAGATATATTCAAACAGAAATACAAACATACCTATCCTGATTCTTGTACAGCAGTCAGTGTACACTTGTACAGTCGGTACCGTATAAATCATACACATTACACAGGTGTCTCCAAGGCCTGAGACCATCTCAGCGCCACCGCCAAGTTAGTTGCGACCTTTCCTCTCGTACACTTCCTGATGTTGATCTAAGACGGCGTCGGCTTCTCCTTCCTGTGTTTGTACACCACGCGAAGCAGGTACTGCTTCTGATCCTCATCTCGCGTGATCGTGGAGTTGTATCACTGGATCAAGGCTATTCCGCGCTCCGCGCAGTCGTTGGTAACTCTCAACATCTTGGCTCGCTGTTTCAGACGTAGATAGCCTGGGTCTTCTGACCATGTCGCTGGGGCCTTCGACCTGAAGATTTCAGCCACCGCCTTCCCGTCGGTCGCCAGAGCGTCGAACAGATGGGTCGTCTTCTCGGTGACGTAGTCCTCCAGAGGTAGCGCTGGGTCGAAGGTCTTGCTGTCCAGGCGCTTCAGCACTTTTGGGCTGCTTGATGGCCGCTTCAGGTTGTCGACGATTTTCTGTTTCTGCTGGTGGCTCACTCTGTCGTCGAACAGAGCAAGGCCGATGAGCTCCTCGCTCAGGAACCACAGATGGCGCTTCATCGCCTTCACTCCAGCGGTGGCAACGTTGCTGTTCGTGAAGGTAGTCAGGGCTCTGATGAAGCTGAGGTCGTTCAGCGGTGCCCGTACGGCCAGAGGCGCCTCATGCCAGAACCGGGTGTAGCAGCAGGCGACGAAGAGGCCCACTTGGCGTACCCCATCCTCTTTGCTGCCCAGGGAGCGTTGATCTCTGAAGATGAACATTTTGAGACAGTAGATGGCCTTGGCCATCCACCTTGCGTTGTGGAGCGCGCCGGGTGCCTTGAATGTGACATCCGAGGGGCTCACTGCACCGAGGAATACGGCGCAAAGCTGGAGGAGCTCCCTGTAATCACTGCGTGGGAATGAGCCTGTCTGCAGGGCGTTGACGATGAAGGCCTTCTCCTCGCTGAGGTTGCTGAACTCCCTGAGGACATCTGTTGGAGCTGGAGACGCCCGCGTCTGATCAATCGAAGACCAGACGTTCCGGAACTGCTTGAACAGTAGATTCTCTGGACCGGTGGACTTGCCCATTTCAGAGGAGAATACGCTGGACATCACTACTTCAAGCACATGATGCCGACAGGCAATCCACAGCAGAGGCCGGTTTACAGCGTTTTCCATGATGACGCAGGCTCCCCTTGTCAACCCAGTGTTTGAAGAAGTTGTGTCGAAGACCAGTCCTGTCAGCTGATCACGAAGGCCCCATTCATCCAGCGTCTTGAGACAGACGTCAGCTTGTGCTTTTCCAGTTCCATGTGGAATGCCGGGCACGACAAGCAGCTGTTCCTGCTCGCCGCTGGTGACGATGATGGCCACCCTGTCGACCTTCTCTCGGCCATCGGTGATGGTGGGCAGACGTTTTCCATCCCAGTGGAGACAGACTGGCCCGTCCACCTTGAACTCAGCACGATCGCTTTCAGCGAGAGCTTGGCGGGAAGTCTTCCTCTTCCGCCAGATGGTCACGTGGGACACTGGGATCACGTTCTGGTCTTGTCCCATGGCTTTGACAGTGGCACCAACGACGAGCGCTGCACTTCGGCTGCTGATGTTGGCACGGTCTAGTGAGCTGGCAACTTCAGGTGAGATGGTAGCCAACATCTTAGTGCGCTTTGGCTTTGGTCTAGTGCGCTTTGGTGATTTGTACTCGTCGTCAGAATCCGAAGGATCGCCATCGGACGAGGAATTACTCATGACGACTTCGGATGACACATGTTCAGCTTCAGCTGTAGCTTGCTTCAGCGCACGTTGTCTGCAGTTGTCTTCAGCAGCTACCCGCTGACTCTTACGCGCCTCACGCATGGCAAGGGTCCTGTCAACAGGTCCGAAGCTGGAACTTGATAGGTCCTCTCTTTGCGTGCGGAGGAATTCTCTGTCCTCTTGATCAGGCATTACTGTCATGGCGTCCGCCTTAGCGATGTCAAAAATGTCATCCAGGTCGCTCTCGAACATGGCGGCAATGGTTTTCCTCTTTTCACATTTTGACGTCATCGCCTTTCTGAGGCCAGCGTATTCCTTATGCAATTTCCTCAGCTTTCTTTCTGCGTTGTCGATCCGTTGGGCGGGAACTCTGGCTTCCTCCCAGTATTCTAGAACTGCAGGAATCGTCATCTTGATAGCCTGTGCCACTGTCTGCTTTTCTGTTTGGTGATGAAACAGGAACTTCTGTAACACTTGGCGCTTGGATGGCAGACGGGCTGTCGTGATATCCTTCTTTGGCTGTCCAATAAGCCACGCCTTGGTCGCACCTCGCGTATTCGCCTTGCACTTAGGCATCGCTACGTTGCAGTTAATGCGGGTAGGCCAGAAGAGACTGAAGATTGCTGAGTCGTGACTAGAAGTTGGAGAGTGCAACGGGAGTTGGCGAGAGGAAGGCGGCAGGACTTTGGCCCTGAGGAAGACACAAAAGTAACACGTCAATGTCATGTCAAATAAACCCGACCAAACAAGTGTATATCTACGTACGGACACTGCCTCACGAAGGTCCCATTACCAACACATTATGAATTCGCATGCAAAATTTGCAAAAAGTTGCCAACAGTGTGAGCATCGCAGAAGCTTGGTTTTGTGCTCTGATAAGTTGTTTTGATGCATATAATAGGGGCAGCCTTGAGGAGCATAACATTTTCAACTTTTTTTTTATAATCCGTCGATTTTGTAACGGTCTAGTGCCCATCCCCTAAGTATGCCTGAAAAATGGGAAATATTAGGCATTATAGCACAAGCTATTGCTAGTACCAATAAAGTATTTTATCACACATGTCGGCATAATATGCAGGGGAAAAATCGCCCTGAGAGTTGGTAGAAATCTTCCATATATTTCGTTTTTTTTCTTTCTTTCTTTTCAGCGCATTCAATATTGCAGATATAAAAGCATACTGGTGAATTTTTAGCTTGACGTCATGAGATGAAGGTGCAGGGAAAATAATTATACAACTTTCAGCATAGCTTGTAATCATTATGCTGATAAAAACATATATCAACTTAGATTATATATAAATAATTTTAATCCATGCAAAAACAACCATATCCAATAGCAAAGCAGTATGATGGAGACTCATAAGATTCACCATGTATTACGTCACTCATTTACCAGCTGATTATCGCATTCTGGTAGCTATTGCCATGTTGTCATCATTGTGCAATGACGGCTTTGTAATTATTTTTTTCAATTGGTGTTTACTTAAAATCCTTAATGACATATGGTATTTTTCTAGTTATTCGCTGTGCATTGCAATCATCAAGGGTTACTTGATGCATTAGCTATGCCAGGCACTTCATATTTCTCGCAAAATAAGCTGAAATCAAGCAGTGCCAGCTAAAAACAAAAGCGGCGCAGCCAACGATGGTAAGGAAGACCATTTATATGGCTTTCATAGGATATTATGATGATGTCGAAGACTGAATAATATTACAATTGGGATTTCTGAATATGGTACGGGTATGGGTATTTCTGAATATGGTATGGGTTTGGGTATTTCTGAATATGGTATGGTATGGGTATGGAATGATGATTAGATACATGGTGCCACATTTTGCAGATTATTCACCACATAAGGAAACAAACTTTAGTGAATCTCTCATCTGGTTGGCTTTACCATTAATTTGGCTATTCTTAGATTGAGGATGGTAATGGGCATCCGGTATTGTTTTTATGTTTTGTTTGGTGCTCACCATGTTGTTATTCATGCCTTCCGATGCAAAAAAGTGTCTGGATAACAGGCTAATATAAAGTCATCTTCTCGGAATGTATGAAGCCTCCAAAGATGATGTGACATGCCTATTAGTATCACCTGAATTTAATTTAAAAAAATAATGCTGCTATTTTATCTGGAAACAGCACGTATTATCAAAACGGTCTTTTGACCGGGCTTCAGTGGATTTTGACTGGTCCCAACCGGGCTTGGTGACATCAGACCAGCCGGTCCCTGGCTTCGGAACCAACATTTTATGCATTTGCCACCTCTACTCTGCAAAGCTTAACTACGATGATGAAGCACATGCTACGAAGATAATCCGACGTGGTACTGGCTTCTTCTAGTATGGTCCGAGAGAGGAGAGCTGAACAGCTCATCAACAATACGTTTCACCACCTCACGTCAGCTTTTTTAGTGGGCCCATGACCTTTTATTGAGGTCGTGACCATTCGAAATCCCGCAATTTTTATTTCATTTATTTTCACTGAACCCTTTTGAAACGATGATCTAGTGTATGCTGAAGCTTATCTTGCCTAAGCTATGAGAGTATTTAAAATAGCTGTATCTTCGCAAGATTGAATGAGGAAACTTTGTCACCGTGATAGTCTATCGCCTTGGCCAGCCAGAATTTGTGATCATTGGTCACAAGCATCTGTGCAGTTACATCTGTGCAGAGAGTTGATGTGGCGATTCAAGTGAAGCGTGGATCATGATCGGACACTTGCCACCTCCGTCCTGCAGGCTACTTCAGTCGGAATGATAAACGTTGTCCGTGTCTACCACACGAATATGTGGGTATTAATTATAATTGATTGTGTATAATCAGCAATGACTGTATATATCGTGCCGAGATTGTGTATAATCAGCAAAGACTGTATATATCGTGCCGAGATTGTGTATAATCAGCAATGACTGTATATATCGTGCCGAGATTGTGTATAATCAGCAATAACTGTATACATCGTGCCGAGATTGTGTATAATCAGCAATGACTGTATATATCGTGCCGAGATTGTGTATAATCAGCAATGACTGTATATATCGTGCCGAGATTGTGTATAATCAGCAATGACTGTATATATCGTGCCGAGATTGTGTATAATCAGCAATGACTGTATATATCGTGCCGAGATTGTGTATAATCAGCAATGACTGTATACATCGTGCCAAGATCATCCCGACACAATCAGCTATTATAACGTGGTCATTTATTTGTTAGCAATTGCCTGCATTATGTCGTTTATTGTTGGATGGACAATCATTAATTGCCGCCATGTATCAGCGAACTGAAGGACCCAATAAGCAGCACAATGGGTGCTACAGATTAGGAGAATCCCATTGACTCTCGACTGATATTAGGGGAATTCAGGGTACGTCGCCATTCCAGCCATCGCACTGCTGTGATTCTTGTGTGTGTGTGGGGTGGGTGGGGGGGGGGGTGTATGTGCGGCTTTGAGTAAGCGTGTCGGGATAGGGTATGGGTCATGTGTGTGGGATGGGTGTGTGGAGGACGGGAATACACAGTCTGCTTTTACATTGTGTGTCCAAGTGAGCCTTGGCATAACTGGCATCAGTCATACCGAGGAAATATATATAACCGATAATTGTTTAACCCCGCTTGTGCACACTATTTTGACACCTTGTTGAGTTCAGGGAGGGCCAGTGATAGATATCGCGGTGGATGTCCGATTTTCTTACCTGGTGTTATTGGGTGACATCCCAGGCCAGCTTAAATCTCAATTTTGTTTCGAGATAAAAGTCGAGAATTTTCACCTCTTATCGCACGCTGTATCGAAAAAGGCAGGCACGCATTTCAAATGTTTCGCATGATGCTTTTCAGTATGTTCGAATACTAACGAAGTGTAATTTGTTACAGTTCAACACATAGGTCGAGAGTCAGATGAAGGTCAGCTGCCGATTTCACGCTGGTAAGCGACGTTTTGAAATAGTGTCGGAAACACTATTGTTCAGCATCTAGGGATAAAAACGGACCCGGGTTCAATTCCATCCCCACGTCCATCGTAGATTGACTTCGGAAGGGAAACAGGTCATCCGACGCCAATATAGACCAATAACCTCTAGTGACCTTGGCTCAATCTATTGCCTTTGCAAATAGTTCAGCGCAGTAATTCATAACCACGCTACACCCAACATTGACCACAGGGGGGGCTTCATTGAAAGCTCCCCTTCTAACTCCGGACCCACGCAAGCTAGGATAAAATACAATACATAGTTAGAAGCCCTGGTCACGGAGAGCCCGGAACATATCCGAAATTTTAATTCTGGCCGATGAGGCCCATACAGATGATATTAAGTCAATTTACGGATTCTGATCCTTGGAAATGGTTTTAAAAAGGCTGAGCTTGTTTTCTTTCGGCATTGTTTAACAAGATGCAACATACATCAGTGTATTTACTTTGCTAATGATAAAGGAAGGATCAGGACAGGGTAGTCAAATGAGGTCAGAATATGACTTGAAAATCAGCTTCCAATCTGTGCTTGCTAGATACAACTGGAAGACGTCACTGGCAAGGCAGTGTGGCCTAGAGCTGATATCACAGCATAGTTTCTGTTTTAGCATTCTGAGGTCCTTATAGGCCATCATAGGTCAATCCAGCAGTATCATCTTTATATTGGTGAATGACCTGAACAAAATGAACATATATGTACCGGATCTTTTCAACGAAACTAACCAAACAACATGCGTACATCCGTTTGATGTCCGAAAATCCCAAGGTGAGGTCAGGTCACGCCGTATGGTTAGGTCAAACCAGTTCATTCTTGAATACCATCAGAAAAGCACTGTTGCAATGCACATATTATGCTCCCAAGAATAAGTGATATTATACCGAAGCACCTTTGTAAACTATCCAGCTCTTGACCTCGTGATCTGACTTAACCATAAAAATGTACGAGATATGTACAAGAAATATTGATAAAATCGCGACGTCGGAATGTCGATAGGTGGAACCACTCATGTCTTAGAGCAAACTGTGGAAGGTTTCAGCCTCTGGTTTGTTGGCCTTGTGTTCCAGAATCTGACTGAGGTATTTCTCGAGGCATGGAGACAGTTCGCTGCAGTTTATATTAAGTGTCGTCTCCAGGCACAGCGCTCACTGTTCGTCCCATGCAGGGTGTACTCTTGATCACAGCGCTCACTGTCCGTCCCATGCAGGGTGTACTCGTGATCACAATGGCGGAGTGACCTCGTTCCGCTCTACTCTGCGCGAACCGAGTGACTTCGGGCAAGGAAGACCTGCGGGACCGGCAGGCAGTGGTGCAGAGGTAAGCCGTTGTGTGGCGGGCAGTGGTGCAGAGGTAAGCCGTTGTGTGGCGGGCAGTGGTGCAGGGGTAAGCCGTTGTGTGGCGGGCAGTGGTGCAGAGGTAAGCCGTTGTGTGGCGGCCAGTGGTGCAGAGGTAAGCCGTTGTGTGGCGGGAAGTGGTGCAGAGGCAAGCCGTTGTGTGGCGGGCAGTGGTGCAGAGGTAAGCCGTTGTGTGGCGGGCAGTGGTGCAGAGGTAAGCCGTTGTGTGGCGGCCAGTGGTGCAGAGGTAAGCCATTGTGTGGCGGCCAGTGGTGCAATGGTGCAGTGGTAAGCCGTTGTGTGGTGGGCAGTGGTGCAGAGGTAAGCCGTTGTGTGGCGGCCAGTGGTGCAGAGGTAAGCCGTTGTGTGGCGGCCAGTGGTGCAGAGGTAAGCCGTTGTGTGGCGGCCAGTGGTGCAGAGGTACGCCGTTGTGTGGTGATTAGTGGTGCAATGATGCAGTGGTAAGCCGTTGAATGTCGGGCAGTGGTGCAAGGGTGCAGTGGTAAGCCGTCATGTTCTCACCCGGACAGGCCACGTTCAACCACCGGCACGGCCATGTTTTTAATTAACCAAGTCAGTGCTTTGGTGAAGGTGAGAGAGCGACATGGCAACTCCTCCCATCCTCTGCCTGCTTGCATTCTTAGTTGACACCGAAAATACCACGCACCGTCTGGTGTCTGGATTTTAACATCCCTGACATTAAGTGGAGTTGTTCAGATTCCGGGTTGACAAGAGCGACGGTGCGGCGCGCCCTGTCAACACAGCGCACGTCAGAGTTCCTCGACCTCTGCTCACTGGCTAGATTGCGGCAGGATGTGGGTCATCCGACGCGTGGTGGGAATACGCTGGACATCGTTCTGTCCTCTCAGCTCGATATGGACGGCACGGTACGCGAAGGCGTTTTCGAATCCGACCACGATGAGCTAGTATGTATTGTGAGGATGGTATATGACTGCATTTCGTCGGTCACCAGGATCACAGGTTTTAACTACAAACAGGCTGACTTTACTGGTGGTCCTTGTAAGTGCTACCCTGGTCCATATTGAACAACATGGAGACAGATGACGCAGTTGTCCTATCTTGCTGTTAATTAGAAGCGGCCATCAGTGATTGTATCACTGTTGTATGTGGTAAGCGTAAGTTTGCTTCCTGGTTTGGCCGAGAGCTACCAAACGTATTGAGGAACAAAGAAACAGCGCATGCGTTCCTCTACTACCAATGATTGAAGCAGATCATGGCATCCCATTGGTTAGAAATTGTTCCACAAATCCTGGAACTAAACCCGAAATTGCGGTGAGCACCGACACTTGTCCCAACATTTTGCGTGTGCCGACAGTCTTTGTCCAATTGCACCATTTTATAGGTCACTTCTCCGTGCTGACGGGTACGGTATTTCAGCATTTCGACTTTGAATGAGCGCCGCATGGATGTGGTAGCGTCGATGTCGGCGCGGCGGCCGACGGCCTGCCGACACAGCCCCGGCCGGTACAGTGTACAGTACAGCTGACGGCCTGCCGACACAGCCCCGGCCGGTACAGTGTACAGTACAGCTGACGGCCTGCCGACACAGCCCCGGCCGGTACAGTGTACAGTACAGCTGACGGCCTGCCGACACAGCCCCGGCCGGTACAGTGTACAGTACAGCTGGCGGCCTGCCGACACAGCCCCGGCCGGTACAGTGTACAGTACAGCCGACGGCCTGCCGACACAGCCCCGGCCGGTACAGTGTACAGTACAGCTGACGGCCTGCCGACACAGCCCCGGCCGGTACAGTGTACAGTACAGCTGACGGCCTGCCGACACAGCCCCGGCCGGTACAGTGTACAGTACAGCTGACGGCCTGCCGACACAGCCCCGGCCGGTACAGTGTACAGTACAGCTGACGGCCTGCCGACACAGCCCCGGCCGGTACAGTGTACAGTACAGCTGACGGCCTGCCGACACAGCCCCGGCCGGTACAGTGTACAGTACAGCCGACGGCCTGCCGACACAGCCCCGGCCGGTACAGTGTACAGTACAGCTGACGGCCTGCCGACACAGCCCCGGCCGGTACAGTGTACAGTACAGCCGACGGCCTGCCGACACAGCCCCGGCCGGTACAGTGTACAGTACAGCTGACGGCCTGCCGACACAGCCCCGGCCGGTACAGTGTACAGTACAGCTGACGGCCTGCCGACACAGCCCCGGCCGGTACAGTGTACAGTACAGCTGGCGGCCTGCCGACACAGCCCCGGCCGGTACAGTGTACAGTACAGCTGACGGCCTGCCGACACAGCCCCGGCCGGTACAGTGTACAGTACAGCTGACGGCCTGCCGACACAGCCCCGGCCGGTACAGTGTACAGTACAGCCGACGGCCTGCCGACACAGCCCCGGCCGGTACAGTGTACAGTACAGCCGACGGCCTGCCGACACAGCCCCGGCCGGTACAGTGTACAGTACAGCTGACGGCCTGCCACCCGGCCAGGTACAGTACACGCGGCCTGCCGACACAGCCCCGGCCGGTACAGTGTACAGTACAGCTGGCGGCCTGCCGACACAGCCCCGGCCGGTACAGTGTACAGTACAGCTGACGGCCTGCCGACACAGCCCCGGCCGGTACAGTGTACAGTACAGCCGACGGCCTGCCGACACAGCCCCGGCCGGTACAGTGTACAGTACAGCTGACGGCCTGCCGACACAGCCCCGGCCGGTACAGTGTACAGTACAGCCGACGGCCTGCCGACACAGCCCCGGCCGGTACAGTGTACAGTACAGCTGGCGGCCTGCCGACACAGCCCCGGCCGGTACAGTGTACAGTACAGCTGACGGCCTGCCGACACAGCCCCGGCCGGTACAGTGTACAGTACAGCTGACGGCCTGCCGACACAGCCCCGGCCGGTACAGTGTACAGTACAGCTGACGGCCTGCCGACACAGCCCCGGCCGGTACAGTGTACAGTACAGCTGACGGCCTGCCGACACAGCCCCGGCCGGTACAGTGTACAGTACAGCCGACGGCCTGCCGACACAGCCCCGGCCGGTACAGTGTACAGTACAGCTGACGGCCTGCCGACACAGCCCCGGCCGGTACAGTGTACAGTACAGCCGACGGCCTGCCGACACAGCCCCGGCCGGTACAGTGTACAGTACAGCCGACGGCCTGGCGACACAGCCCCGGCCGGTACAGTGTACAGTACAGCTGACGGCCTGCCGACACAGCCCCGGCCGGTACAGTGTACAGTACAGCCGACGGCCTGCCGACACAGCCCCGGCCGGTACAGTGTACAGTACAGCTGACGGCCTGCCGACACAGCCCCGGCCGGTACAGTGTACAGTACAGCCGACGGCCTGCCGACACAGCCCCGGCCGGTACAGTGTACAGTACAGCTGACGGCCTGCCGACACAGCCCCGGCCGGTACAGTGTACAGTACAGCTGGCGGCCTGCCGACGGCCTGCCGACACAGCCCCGGCCGGTACAGTGTACAGTACAGCTGGCGGCCTGCCGACGGCCCGCCGACACAGCCCCGGCCGTATGCTGGCGGCCTCGCCGGCTCATCACTTATACATGGTCGACTTCCTCGCAGCGTCACTAGCCGCCCAGGCGTGGAAGAAATATAGAGAGGTCTAACGGGCGAAATTAGTCACCGGGTAAGAACCAAAACGTTGGATAAAGCCCGGGTTTCCCTACTCCCCCTTCCTTTCTCTCTCTCTCTCTCTCTCTCTCTCTCTCTCTCTCTCTCTCTCTCTCTCTCTCTCTCTCTCTCTCTCTCTCTCTCTCTCTCTCTCTCTCTCTCTCTCTCTCTCTCTCTCTCTCTCTCTCTCTCTCTCTCTCTATATATATATATATATATATATATATATATATATATATATATATATATATATATATATATATATATATATATATATATATATATATATATATATATATATATATATATATATATATATATATATATATATATATATATATATATATATATATATATATATATATATATATATATATATATATATATATATATATATATATATATATATATATATATATATATATATATATATATATATATATATATATATATATATATATATATATATATATATATATATATATATATATATATATATATATATATATATATATATATATATATATATATATATATATATATATATATATATATATATATATATATATATATATATATATATATATATATATATATATATATATATATATATATATATATATATATATATATATATATATATATATATATATATATATATATATATATATATATCTATCTTCTCTCTCTCTCTCTCTCTCTCTCTCTCTCTCTCTCTCTCTCTCTCTCTCTCTCTCTCTCTCTCTCTCTCTCTCTCTCTCTCTCTCTCTCTCTCTCTCTCTCTCTCTCTCTCTCTCTCTCTCTCTCTCTCTCTCTCTCTCCCATATCTTGCTCTATGTTCCTCACCCCTTTTGGCACTCGCTGAGACTCTGTCTTTCCTTCTATCATGACGCAATCGGCGATGCGGACGAAACAAAAGCAGGCAAATGCTACCGCCGCTTGGAGACAGACATCAGCCGTGGAGACTGTCGGCAGCGCCGGTTGGATTCATGTCACTGGCAGATCAGCTGTCCTTTTAGCAGTGGCAAAACAGCTCAAATTTCTATTTAACCTATGTCCAAAGCCTTATTTCTCTTCGGATTCACCACTTCACTTCACTTTGGACGGATAATATGGAAGGCTATTAATGTAATTGAACATGGTGAATGCTAATTAATGGGGACATTTGCACTTAAGATAATGATAGTGAAATATAAAATTCAACATGAGCATTCACAACCATGAAAAACCATTTCCAATCAGTTTGTTGACACCTTGCTCTCGGTGTTGAACGAAAAAAACACTCACAGCCCTTCCCGCTTCAAATATAGTAACGTATCTAACGGGTAGGTTAATTTACGAAATGAGAATAAATTTGTGAAAACTCACCCTCTAGGAAGTCTGGCGACTGACATCGGAGCTCTCGCAGGCAGAAATGAACCATGAATCCTGATTTGGTGCTAGGATCATGAGACGAGTAAGACTGAATAACATCGTTGTTATCCGTAAATCATGGACGGTTCAGTACGCCTCGCAGAATCATTACCTCCTGTGACGCTTTGACGCCGATGGCGTCATTGACTGCTGCTGTCGCAGTTTTTTCTTCTATTTTTCATTTCCATGGGGCGACGCCCATTGCCCTTTTCCACGTTTCGTTTCAAGTGGGGTGAAACACGTGGAGTGGAGTGGAGTGACCACGTGGTTTTCACCTTCGTCGTACTTTTGTTCCCCGTGTTTCTGTGTGCGCTTTGTGGTGCTGTAGATTCCGTTAGGTAGGGTGTTTTTACCTACGATGGTCGACGATGGTCTAAAATCGAAAAAGGTTCTCGACTCCAGGTGGCCATCAGACTCCGTCTCCGTCTCCGTCAGGTCGCCATCAGACTCCGTCTCCGTCTCCGTCAGGTCGCCATCAGACTCCGTCTCCGTCTCCGTCAGGTCGCCATCAGACTCCGTCTCCGTCTCCGTCAGGTCGCCATCAGACTCCGTCTCCGTCCCCGTCAGGTCGCCATCAGACTCCGTCTCCGTCTCCGTCAGGTGGCCATCAGACTCCGTCTCCGTCTCCGTCAGGTGGCCATCAGACTCCGTCTCCGTCTCCGTCAGGTCGCCATCAGACTCCGTCTCCGTCTCCGTCAGGTCGCCATCAGACTCCGTCTCCGTCTCCGTTAGGTGGCCATCAGACTCCGTCTCCGTCTCCGTCAGGTAGCCATCAGACTCCGTCTCCGTCTCCGTCAGGTCGCCATCAGACTCCGTCTCCGTCTCCGTCAGGTCGCCATCAGACTCCGTCTCCGTCAGGTCGCCATCAGACTCCGTATCTGAATTTCTACCATTGACACGATGACCATCGCGCGACCCCGGATTTTTTCCCGAGGGGGTTGTTTAGAGGCGTGCCGGACCATAGAGGTCACTCGTGCCGCCTTTAAAGCTAGTGGGTCTCGTAAGCAACACTAAGGCAAGTGTACATTTACGTTAAAGGAGTCTTACGTTATAGTGCATGTGACGTTAAGGTGCTGGAAGCAGGGAGTGGGCGTGGAAACATCTCCTGGTGTCGATAGTTTCAGTTTCCTTTACTCCTCCGCAATATAATTTGTAGCTGTGGTGGGGGAGGGTTGACAGGAAAGTTGACTTTGCCAGGGTACCGGCATTGGTCTACTCTTATCGAAAAGCACCGAGGGATCTTTACCGTGCGGAGAAGGAGGTAATTGTCCACACCGCCTACCACGCTGGCTGCCGCGTGTTAGTTGGTAATAGTGGGTTAGTAGCAGCATTCTTTCATGCAGGATTGTATGTGAGGTTTGTACCGTGTTTTGCAATTCGGCTCATCTACGTCCGCTTTACCTCTGGGTAGCCGTTTTACGTTATGAATTGCAAAGCAAATTGGCCCATCTACGTTCGATGGCACCGCTAGTCGCTATTTATTTCGAAGGGAAAGCGAATCGGCTCATGTACGTCCGATGCCATTCGTGGATGGCTATTTATGTTATTCCTACGAGTGTATGCGTAGGCATGCATTGTTGTGGGTGTGGTTGAAGCGGTGAGATGCAGGGTTGTGTTGTATCCATGTGTTATGGTAATGCTTGCGTATGTGTCATTGTTGATGTGTTTTGAAGTCGTCTGCCGAATATTCTACGTGGGATAAGTGGGATATCATCTTTTTTATCAGATGACCAGGGCAATATGGGTCTCGTCGGATGACAAGACCTGTAGGCGGAGTCCGAGAGCTTTGCATAATTTGTTCGTCGAAACAGGAACTACCATTACTAACGGGAAATGCCACTACCAAGGGGAACTACCAATACCAACGGCAACTACCACCACACAACCGGGAACTACCACTACCAATGAGAACTACCACTACCAACGGGAACTAAAATGAAACGGAAGCTACCACATGAACAGAGTCGATTTAGCTGTCCGGGACTCGTTAAGGGCATTTGAATCAAACCTAAGCACATGTATACCCACAGACAGCACGAAAGGAAAGGAAAACGAATATATCCATGACGGGCTTCCTTTCATAACTGGTATGCTGTCTAGGACAGCTTCCCAAATTATTGTTTCCACTCATATTAGAATCAGTGTAGCTTGGATAGGGGGACCAACACTAAAATCGAAACTCGTCAGATCAGCCCTCGAAAACTATCCGTGTCCCTCGGACAGCAAAGTATGCCAGACATGCAAAAATGGAGAGAAAATGCACTGGGGAGAATGTTTATTAAATTGTACATAGAAGTACAAATTACGAAGGTGAACTTTATAGAGGTGAAATTAAACGGCCAGTAAGGGGGCGATTAAACGGCCAGTAAGGGGGCGATTCAATGAACATCTGAGTGGCATACGATTAAGACGAGCCTATGAACCACTGGGGGAGCACATGATCGGGAGCCACGGCCCCTCCACCACGCCGGAACCAACCGTAACTTTGCTGTCGAAATCTTGAGCACTGCCAGAGTCGCTGGCCTGAAAATATTCGAGTCGGTTTTCATTCACGGCTGTCATCCCACGATCACCACACAGGGTCCAGTGTGTTTAATGACGGTGGTGAACATATCCATCACCAGCATTGTTCCTTGCTGCATCTTTTCATCCCTCGCCGCCCTAGATACTGATTTTAGTTCACCTCAGCGGCTAGTTTTCAGTACGGTGCTTGTTTAATGCTGACTAGAGTTTACATTTTGATTATTTATATCTGTGCCAATTTCGTCGGCGGATTCGGTGTGCGTTTCTCATGGTGTTTTATATTGCATGATTGTATTTTCTATCTGTGCTACGACAGCCCTGACGATGGTCTAGAATCGAAAGCTCGCGTTATTAATAAAGTGTAATTTAGCTAAGTTTCGCTTTTTCCCTGCCAATGTGGGGCAACTTTATACTTCGTTTTTATCTAATATCACCATGAACTATATATGGAAAGGAAAGAAGTTTCGAAACCAAAGGAAGATATGTTGTCCTTCGATATTTTCTATTGAAATTTATCTATTCGACATTTTTCACGACTGTATAATTGTCGCTTTCGATAATTTGTGTTTTGATATTTTCCCACTTCATTGTTTCACCCTGTCAATATTCTTCCCGCTCGATGCTTTGTGTTCCATATATTATGTTCGACATTTATACACTGATATTCTGCGCTTTGATATTTTGCAACTTAATCAGCAAGATCCATGATCCATCCATGAATCTCGTCACAAAAGCCGATAAATTCCCACCCTCCACAATCGGTATGACATGGCGGAACTCCTACACGGAGAAGGCTACCGATACCATTGACAGGTGCTTGAGGTGTGAAACCTTGGGGTGTCTAGGTGTCGATTTTTTCAGTATGGTTCTTAGACCCAATATATTTAACTAATACCCTTTCAGCGGGTTAGTGCTGCCGGTAAGTATCGGACATTTCTCTCAGGGAGGGAGGGGGACTTATCCTATCGGGACCATTTCACCAGAGAGAAGTGACTGAAAAGGAAAAGTTCCAGTGGGTTCACTCGGATCCGCCATCATGAAGGCGGAGGCGACATTTAGTGCCACGCTCTTTATTTTCGTTTCATAGCATTCCTGCTCAATTTATGCCACACACAACCATTCAGCGTGGCAACCCTCGTCGATATCGCACTAGCCATGCAATCGCACGACCTTGGAACACGCAAGTCACTTGTCATGACGACATAGCCACGTGACCCACGGCTAGTCATTCAGGTACCTCTGCGGGCACTATGGCAGCCCGGAAATCAGTTCTTTTGACAGAGATTGTGAGAACCTGAGAAGACACCATGGGTCGAAGGCTGGTGACAAATCCAACTCCGAATAACAGCTTTGTTCATGAATAAAATAATGAGGTCTTAAAACGCTGCACCAAGAAGGTAATAATTTAAAAGCGTGATGGTTACACCGGACGGGAGTAGACACGCTTGGGCATTGCCTTCATTGGTGGACGCATCGTGAGATATCCCGACTAACCCCCCACCTCCATCCCCACCCTACCCCATATCCGACAGTGGTCTTGTCACCAGCTTGTATCAGTGGCCCAATCCATCTGTGGTATTGTCACCAGCTTGTACCAGCGGGTTAATCCACTGTGGCGTTGTCACCAGCTTGGACCAGCGGGCCAGTCCATCTGTGGTGTTACATGCTCGCCCTGCTTTATCATATTATGACATGCATGGCCACCGGTTTACCTGTTCTGTGATTTTGACCATTTTTACCCTGCTGTTTTATCGTATTAGCGCGACGTTGTAATAGCCACAAGTTAATTGTGGATTACCTCAATACAAGTTTGTATCTGCATCTGTATCGGTACCAGTCTGTATAAGCGGGTCAGTCCATCCACTCACTGCGTACCTAATAGACACGGCCATGCTAATGAACTTATCAGCGGCTGCTAATACGTTCCATAATACATATTGATAGCAGCTTTATTCCGCTTTGGTGGCACACAACACATGAGCACACACGCTGTATCATTATGCAATGCCTGCGGTGTGGCACGGGCTGACTGGCTCCCCAGGCGATGACGCCAGTAAATTATCGATTTAGTCCTTGTTATGGTAATTAGCTGATCTGCGGATCAGGGTTGTTTTATTTTTATAACGCGGGGAGGCATCCGACACCACAAGGTCCCCCTCAGGGATGCATAGTGCGTACTGGAGAAGTGGTTTTGTTTCTCTTGCTGTTTGATGCACGTTTCGACATCAAGATATGCTGCAACTCCCGAGAGGATGTTGCATGGGTGGTGCAGAATGGGTGGTGACAAGCAAGTTTCCTCCGCCAATTCAAACGTTGGCAGCGGAAATAAAGACTGCGGACGATACCGAGTAGCAGAATAATTTCAGTCTGTGCAAAAAGTGAGGGTTGAAGCAAGCATTGTTCAGGAGAAAAGCTACTATGGCTCATTGAGTCCCATCAAGTATTGTACAACTGTCATTGGTGCGATAGTCTGCATACATTTATATGCATTCCTCGTGCCCACCCATGTTACTTTCGCAACGTTGGTCTCAATTGATTAAAATGCACAAACTCACAAGTACACACACACACACACACACACACACCCACACACACACGCAGACACACACACACTATATATATATATATATACATTACACACATATATATATATATATATATATATATATGTATATTACATTATAGATTCTTCTATTATCTTACATTTATCTTACATTATTCATCTTTGTCTTCCTAATTGGGCACTTGCCCATCTACCTAGGCATCCATTCATTCATTCAATCATTCTAAAATACCACACATTAAAACAGGACATTTATGATTAGTACAAAAGGACATACTAATCACCATACAACTCATCAATCACGATTATGAATGGGCACGAACGCTCCATGAATGAGACTACTACGATCTTACAAACATTAACGCACGTGCGACAACAAAGCGTCAAACTGTACATGGGAGCCATTTGATCATTCAAGGCCGGGCAACACAAAATATTATTCACCTTTGCAATCAGATAGTTCAAAGATAACTTATCAAGTAAAATAATTGAATTTTGCTTCACAAATTATTTCCTGAACAGTAATATTCAGATACGTATTCATTACTTATCTTACTTACATGCTTGTTTAATACATACCACCCCTAGTGGTGAATCAGGCGATGGCATTGTAAAAGAACGCATGTGCGTATTTCCAAGATACCCACAAACTTCCATAATTGGAAAAAATAATAACCTGAATTACCGCTGCTACTCCTAAAATACTATCGGAAAATACAAACGGTTAAGTACTTAAATCTGCCGTGATATACCCGTTAGACGCCAGACGCAATGTTAATGCGGACATCGGGGGGATCTTCAGAAAAGAAAGAAAACAGTTAGGTTCCCGATACCATTCAAGGACTTTGAAATATGCGCCCGCGACAAGCGCGCCCGGATGTTCACTAGTGTGTGCGCGAAGAATATAGTTACAATTCATGAGGCGCGAAGTGCATTTATGAAAGTTAACTTGCCTTCAGACGTGAATTTCATTGCCACTAACAGTGATATATTTCGCATATTGTTACTTTGCGTATTGGCTTCTGCAACTATTTTCCACCATAGCCGGCGGGCTCCGCGGCCCGCGGCCCGTCCCCGACCGCCCGACATTCATAATATGGCGGGGCCCGCGGATCATTCCCTGAATGTTAATGGGCCCAAACGCCAAAGTTACAGGTATATTTTCATATTTGAAGCGAAAGGCGATGTGCCTGGCATGAGTTCCGCCACCACTTGAGTTGAGCCCGACAGGTTTTCCCGATATTGTTTAAGAACATGTCGCTTATGGGCGAATGTAAAGAATGCATCTACAACCGTGAATTTCACCTACACCATTTTGACGTGGCAGAATCGATGTTGCTTAGTATCGTTGAAGGGTGGAACTTCACTTTTTGTCGTGCCACCGCTCGGCGGCCCTACGGATCCTATGGGCAGCAACCTTCGGCGCTTGACATGCATCGAGCCATGCCGGAACCTCAATAATGCCCGTAAGCTTCATGTTAAAAGGAAAAAATGTCAGGGTTAGATATCGTTAAAAGTAGTCGAGTATGGCATTAGAAGGCAGCTGATTTTATGTTGGTTTATTCGAGAAAATTTGAAATTAATTCGCTATTGTAGAACATCTGATATGCAATTAAAAGGAATACAATATGATAATTCGAGACCGAAATCCTGGAATTGAGTGCAAAAGTCAAACGGTTAGATATCCATAAAAGTTGTCGAATGTGGCATCAGAAGGCAGCTGATTTTATGTCAGTTTATTTGAGACCATTTGAAATTAATTCGATAATGTAGAACATCTGATATGCAATTTAAAGGAATACAATGCGATAATTCGAGACACAAATACTGAAATGGAGTGCAAAAATGGCAGGGTTAGATATCTATAAAGGTAGTCGAGTGTGGCATCAGAAGGCAGCTGATTTTATGCCGGTTTATCTGAGACTATTGGAAATTAATTTGGTAACGTAGAACATCTGATATACAATTTAAAGGAATACAATGTGATAACTTGGAACACAAATCGTGGAATTGTGTGCAAAAGTGACAGGGTTCAACCTTCATGGAAGTTACTCAAGATGATATAAAAATGTAGCACGTTCGATTTTCGTTTAGTTCAGAACATTGGAAATTGTCAGCACATCACACAGAAGATGTATGATACGTTTTTATTACAAGATGTTGAGTAGCCAATTGCTTCCATTTCACTTTAAGGGCAAAGTGACAGGGTGAAATAAATTGATAATGATGCGAACTACACATCATAAGAGAGCTTGTTTCAATGTTATTCAAATTTGACCATTGGAAATTACTGGCACCTCCTCTAGAAACTAGAATATAGCATTAATCATAACAAGCCCACTCTGGTGGTGTTCCTTCACAAACCCACCACCAGAGCGGCGCCACCGGTATTATGTCCGCTCATGACGCCTAACGCAAAATATATCGAATCTAGCATACTGGTATTTCCACGTGGGTCATTTTATATTTGAATATCACGATGCCTAGATTGTGTGACAAAAACAAGACAAGAAAAATGACGCGATACTGGAGGAAAATAAAGCAAGGATGCTCCCCATACACATATCTAGGCAAAAAAGAAATATTATGACACTTACGCATCTACTAAAAATATAATCTGCATTACTGGGCCTGTGAAAAAAACGCATACAAAGGCATCCAATCATAATGTTCATAGGAGTTAATGTACAGGGAATATTTTTGTATAGCATCAACCTAAAATGGAATGCGAAAATATCTCCATTTATATCCATTTTGCTTTCTTCTTTTTTTATATCGTGATCTACCGAATCTGGGTTCCCACCAGAATCAGAAAAAGGTGACAAATGTCACAGGTACTGGTATTGGAACTATGCTGGTTGGATGAAGCAAAAGAACCCCAAGGTGAAGGTAGTGTAGTTAAAGTGTTCATTGTTTATAGTATTATTTATATATTTTATTTTATTTATATCTTATTTAAATATTTTTTACATTAGCCAGGGTAATTTTACTTGCCAATTTCCTTTCTTATATGATTATAAGTGCGAAATTATAATGCGAAATTCCGAATGGAAATATGTTAATACCAGCTTCGAAGTATTCTATTATTTTGGTAAATAATCAATGAATGTGAACAACATTTGACTTTGCCTGAAGGACTTTGCCTGATAAAAAAATTCCTCACAGAAACCTCCAGGTTGCCGAGTCGCACCTTTGAAGCACCGTGTGATAGAGTATGCTACTCCCCGGAAATTCTGTCTGAGCACGCAAATTACACTATCGCCAGAGTCATGAACGAATCATTGACGTGCTATAGCGAGTTTCTAAAACACCATGAAAACACCAGTAACTGCGCACGAGATCAAAACGGCGTCATAGGAGTGTCGACGGAGTTTGTGCCGAGTCAGCAGCTGGCATGACACCCCGTGGACTCCGAAGGATTCCTGCTTAATCCTGCATCAAGGTCACTGAGAGTTACTGAAGTGTCAAGGGCGTGTAGCGTCAGCTGACGAAGGGATTTGAAGGTGTTGCGGATTCGCCATGCAGCGCGCGGACGCCATTGCTGTTTCAGCAGCCGGTAGGGTAGGGTGAACTCCGCGTACGTCAAGTTTCGACAAGGGCATTAAGCAGGTAAGTAATCAATGTCTGCGTGCTTATATGAATGGTGCATGACTTTATCGCCATTTGTTTACATATGCAGGTGTAGTATATTATATATAACCCACGAAGAGCAGGAGCACATGTAACAATAATGGCGCTCGCCTTCTGGGATTCCCATGCTGGTGGGATAAAGTATGGTATAAAACAACGGCATAGCAGCATCAGCATTTCCATAGCTTCTATATTCATGTTCATACTGATTATATCACAATAATTCACCCACGTTACATTTAAGGTATTGCATGCAGCTTACAGATGTTAGCTGTGATGGCTCTAGTCTAATGTGTATGCTTTCTGGTAGCTTGAGTCATGCATGCATTTCTGTTCAACTGGAAGAACAAGTCCATGATTGGATGTTGTGCAGCACCTTAAGTTAATCAGTATCTAGTTATTTTTAAGCGTCGGCAATATAATTGTGCTTTTAGGTATTTATAAGACAAGCTTGGCACACATTTTTCATCCATGAAGCCAGGAAAGGGTTTAGGCTTGGCTAGGTTAGGTTGGTTAGATCTTTTATATCCAGAGAAATACATTTTTAATACATTTTCCTTCTTCAAAAACTGGGTAGGCCCAGTTGCGCTGGGCTTTTTTAAAAGGATTTTGAGAACAAAAATGTTTTCCCCATTGTTTTGATGTCTTGTTGCATGGCACGTTAGGTTAGGTTATGCTACTTTTTCTTTCTAGTATCATTTTGTATTCTATGTTACCAAACTTAAGACCCCTTTTGGTGTTATCTTGTCTACCAACTGAAAATTAATCATTTGCAGAGGAAATTAGTCATTACATCATGTAAGCTACATTAATATGCATTACATTTGAAAAAAAAGAAGAAAGTCCAAGGATTCAAGAATTGCCTTCAAGCACAAATTTACCAGGTTGGCAAAATGTATTGTACACTTATGCATAGAAGCATTATGATGCATAACAAGCATTTTTGTCATGCAAATATCTTCAAATATACCACAATAACATAAATAACTCCAGCAAATTTCTGACCACTGTTTTCAATATTTATTTATATTTCAAGCCCAATATGCCAGCTCAAAGACGATATTGCTGAAACATGCTTCTGAATATGATTAAGATAATGTGGTCATAGATTCCCATAGAAAATAAAACGCAATTCTTTGAATTCGCAACTATTTTCTAACAACAAAAATCATTGTCTTTTTTAACTAAATAATTTTAGTTCCAAAGGAAGGATGCTGGACCAGGTTTAAAAAAGCAGATGTTTAGGATAGACTAACTAACCTCCCGCAAAATATTTTTATTAGAAAACATCATACACTTTTTCTCTGCTTTTTCATATTAAAAGAACCTAACCTAACATGACATAACGTAGCCAAATCTGTTTTTGAATAACAAGAAACTTCAATTTTGGGGAAACTTGGTCCACTAAAAACCTAACCTAGCCAAATCTAACCCCTTTTGATAGGCCCACCTCCTTCTTGGAGGTAAAATGGTTGTGAAGCTTGTCTTGTGCATACCTTACAGCATAATACCTTTTTTCCAGTGTTGTATAGTCAAAGAGCCTCATATATATATATATATATATATATATATATATATATATATATATATATATATATATATATATATATATATATATATATATGTATATATATATATATATATATATATATATATATATATATATATATATATATATATATATATATATATATATATATATATATATATATACATATATATATACATATATATATATATATATATATATATATATATATATATATATATATATATATATATATATATATATATATATATATATATATATATATATATATATATATATATATATATATATATATATATATATATATATATATATATATATATATATGTATATATATATATATATATATATATATATATATATATATATATATATATATATATATATATATATATATATATATATATATATATATATATATATATATATATATATATGTGGATGATGTGGACTCCTTTGGTAACAATGATATTATTCATTCCAACTTCGGTATGTTTAGGTAGAGAGAGATATTAACATATATCTGCATTTAAAAAAATGTGTATGCGACTTCAATTAATTTGAAGTTCTTTCCTGGGTAAACTGACTGCTTATTGATATATAAGTACTTTAAATTGAACTGCTTATAACTTGAAATTTGTCATTTTCCACATGAATAAATATCAAATTGTTCCAAGTGACATCGGAATGCACCAGAACAACATTCTTATAAACCAAAGATTGACGTAGGGACTTCTTCGATATATTAACTGAAGTGTTTTGAGAATATGTATACATGTGAAAGGTAGCATATTTGTTCTTCATGCTTATGTTTCATATCAGATAAACACTAGCTGTGAAGATTCATTGAAATGTAAATGGGAACACAAATTAATTTTAAATAAATATTGTAGTCTTGTTATTTAGGACATGTTTGCACTGGCACTACAAATTCTGATATGGCACGGCAAACGGCATGCATGCTGTTTGCTGTACTGGTTTGTCATGCAGAATACAGTGTGTCTTAGCTAGAAACAGGGCAATCAGAATGCTGGGAATCATTAATAGGAATGTGAGGTATAAGAGCAAAGAACTGATGAAATGCTGTACTTGGCCTATGTGCGACCCCACTTGGAATATTCTGTACAGGCATGGAGTCCCTTCTTATAAAAATATATAGATATGCTAGAAAGAGTGCAGCGCAAAGCCACTAGACTCATCAGTGGATTAGGTAACTAGAATATGGGGAAAGACTTATGGCATTAGATATGTACTCACTCAAGCATAGGAGATTAAGGGGTGATACGAATGAAATGTATATAATTATTCAAGGGCTAGATCAGGTCAATCTGAATGATGCCCTTCTATTTAGACTATCACCAATTCAGGTTAGACAAATCAAGGTAGATGACAGTTAAGCGACAACAGGTCTTCAGTCAAATGATTGTTGATCAGTGGAATAGGCTGCCTGCTGACGTTGTGGGGAGTCCCTCATTGAATGTATTTAAAAATAGGGTGGATAACAATTTTAGGTTGCAAAATCTTGTTTTTGAGTTCTAAGGGGTGGCGGATGGGGTGATTATCTATGCTAAGTGGGTGTGCACCCACTTTAGGGGGGTGTGCCTTTAGGCGGGCGTGGATGGAGTCTGAAAATTATTGGTAGGGCAATCAAGCCACATTTGTTACATGAGATCAAGTGAATAGGGCTGGATGTGTAAGGTAGAAAGACATTGATGAGTGTGGGGGATGTTGGTCCCTGTGTTATTGTTGGAACTTGGACCTCTATGTTTTTGATCATGCTAATAAATTGATTATTATACTAGCCATATGGGGTATACTATGCGACTAGTATTATATTACGCTATACAGGGTGTACCTAGCGGTGGATTCAGCACCTTGCTTCGGGATGTGATACCGATGAAGTTGGCTATAGTAGCACAATGGGTCCTGATTGGAGGAGTTTTGAATTGTTGAGGAGTGTGCTTTATATGAGGTGAATGGTGAATGGTGCTAGATAGGCTGGAATATATAGCTCCCTAGAAACTTGAGATAATGAATTGATTGTGGTGTGAGCATTCACTTTTCTAGTATCTTTTCTAGATAGGCTTAACCAAGATGGGCCCCCGTGGCGATTATTAAGCCTTAACACTTGATGACTTTATGACACTTTACGACTTTACAATGCCAGTTTTGAGAAAGCCCCATGAGGGCATGGATGAGGATGCCCAAATGGTTCAGACTAGCAATGTACCGGGGTCTCATGCTGGGAAAATGCTAACCTCCTACCCCCTCATGGAAGGCCTGGCTGCACCGCCAACAGATCACTGATAAAATAAAACAGCTTTGTCCAGTGCAATACTAACTGTATCCATGATTACAGTCCCCATGATTCCACAGTCTTACAGTCACCAAACAATATAGCAGTGCAATGTAGCAGTGGCCAGTGGACATCAGCATATTCTATATAATCATCCAGCAGAAGAAAACAAAATACTGAAGAAAAGTGGCATTAATCAAGCTCGAAACTTAAACATCAGAATGATCTTGGCAGCATCTTGGCGCTCCTGGGGGTTTGTAAGGGGTCATCTTGGCGCTCCTGAGGGTTAGTAAGGGGCCATCCTGGCGCTCCTGAGGGTTAGTAAGGGGCCATCCTGGCAGGCTGCATCAATCCATATTTTCCCTTTCTTTTAATCGATGGTAGACCAATGAATTACTTTTGGGTGCAGCGTCATGTTTTGCAATGTCACGTTTTGTCATGTTTTGCAGCGTCATGTTTTGTCATGTTTTGCAGTGTCATGTTTTGTCATGTTGAGGTTGGATGATGCTGTTTGCGAAATGATTTGTGATGAAGCACTCAGTATTCACTGGAACGTCCAAACTGAGATTCAGATTTAGGGCATTCAGAAATTCAGGGCATTGAGTTTGAAAATAGCTATCCGTTACATATTTCATTACCTCATATTTGATTTGTCCCCCCCCCAAAAAAAAAAACCGTTCCATATCCAGAATTACAAAGTACAAATATATTCCTGTACAGGGGTATTTGATCATGACTTATTTAAACTTCCAGGGTGCTTCAGTCATATAACCCCATCGGGGATGCAAGTGAATGATGTCTTTCACCAAAAATAAAACAACAACTATAAAACCTGAATATTCTGGAATGCAAACTGTTAGTCTCCAGCACAGTCCTTATGAATGATTGTGAATTTGTTTAGCTGAAAATCCTTTCAAATCCATCCAGTGCATCTGAGGGAGATCTCTAGCACTAGGTGGATACTTGCATACAGTCAAGACACCCTTCTAATGTGTGGAAAATGCAATTACCCCAGATTCATATAACTATTTCATATTACTTTTCACTGATCATGTACGCTTTTTTCAGCTACCCAAGCAGCTACCGAGATCTAGCTTTCGCCGCTATCTGCGCCTTCCAATATCTCGTGGGTCCAGAGTTCAGCGAGGCAATGGTGAGAATTTGTAAGCAGAAATTCCGTCGGTTTCTGCGAACGCTGGTGTACAAATGTATCTATATTTAATGTACAACGTAGGTCTGGTTCCATACTAATGCATGCGAGGGATTTGTGTAACCAAGTAATGCTCATATTTATGTTCAGTTCGTAGTCATTTATTGGCTCTTTCAATTAAGTACATAGTTCCGATATGCATCCATAGCCAATTTGCATTGGGTCTCGTAGTTTCGTACTTCTATTTCTTAGAGTTAATAAATTCGGTTACCGCATTGTCCATTCGTTCCCAAAAGTGAAATTGCTTCACCATAATGGTGGCCTGTCCGCGCTTTATTTGTGACAACTCCGATTTGGTACGATGCGAGCTGATGTTCACCCCCAGGTTCAAGCTGGGCTTTATGCGTTTTTGCTTTCGTCGATAACGTGAAGATGATGTGATGTGGTGAGCGGCTGGGGTGGATGCTACGCACACTCCGTGCCGCCGAGTGGCCAGCCGAGTGACAAGTGTGTTCGTATCAATACATGGAAGAGTGGGTGATCAAAAGGTGTCCTGTCTGGTGTCCATGTGTGCTGCTGGTGTGATAATGAAGGAGTTCACCTGACGGTGTCCTGACTGGTGTCCATGTGTGTTGCTGGTGTGATAATGAAGGAGTTCACCTAACGGTGTCCTGACTGGTGTCCATGTGTGCTGCTGGTGTGAGGTGATGCTGCTGGTGTGAGGTGTGATGTGTTGCTGGTGTGATGATGATGAGGTGCGTGTAATTGCCGTGGCTGGTCGGTGGAATCAGCCTTCCTGCGGCTGTGTGGGCATAGAGAAGGAGTTCACCTAAGTTTGGAAGTTTGGCGTGGATGGACGCTGCTGTGTTTTGCTTTTGCTGCTTTCAGATCAGCCTCTAAGTTAGCTGATACTGTGTCTTCAGGATAAGATTTCGGTGCAGTGTGCTGTGCCCCTAAACACAGCGGATAAATACCATTGGAATGTTCTATTGTTTTATGGAGTTTTCAGGACCTTTCAACTACTGTGAATTATATTGGTTCGTGGATAATTTCGACTTCCTTTTGCATTCCTTTTAACATCGCATGTGGAATGAAGCCCAATTATTTTAGCCCTGCTCCGCACTCCTTCCGTCACCCTCGATTGGACGGTAGGTCGGTCGTATCGTACGTCGGAAGTCGTGTCGGCCAGTCGGCAATGTCAGGCGGTATGTCTGTGCTGGTCGGTTGGTCAGCCAATGGTGTCGTGTGTCGTGTCGGTTCGCCTGTCAGTCGGATGTGTCCGTCGGTCTCACACTCCCGTCTGTCAAAATGTCAAAAGAAAGACGCTTGTGCTAGATGAGATTTGAAGCTCTGGTTCATCTTGATTTGGTTCCTTCGACGTTTTCGCTGGTGCAGGTGAATTAACCCTCGTCCCACTGATTGTTTGCTCCCTGCCTGTTCTGTCCAAGTTTCTTCATAACTCGAAAGCACGCGGCAATATCAATTTTAAACTGTCAGTACCTGTCCGCACGTTAATTCTGCAGTTTATGCCCAATGATAGGGTGTTTCGTGGGCAATAATGCTGCAGTCTCATAATGTTGTTTTCGTCATTTTCGGCTCTTCCCTTGCGATGCTAGAAACAGAGCGTTTTTTAAAAAAGAATAACCGATTAACGGAACACGCATGCAAGGGCCGTTGACAAGTCAAACTACTTAGATCAGATAACTACTTCCGGAGGTACAACAGCTAAAATATGCCGAATATGATGTAGCATGTGGTGGTCAATAAGTACACTGTGTGCTCTTCTTACCAAAATGGGGCTGCATCCACCCCAACCTGGTATATATTGAATCTGGTAAAAGACCAGAAGTCCAGAAGTCCCAGAAGTAACTTTTCATGTTAGGCAGGGGGAAGTATCTGCCTCCCTTCTCAGTGGGACGCGTTCAGCGACCAAACCCAGGGGCGCGCGGGTTAAATTAACTCATTTTGTTTTGGTTACTAAGAATCCCAGGAATGATGCAATCGGTGTTGGCACTAGTGCTTGTCTACTTACCTTGTATCAATGTTAAGTGTGTCTGACTTAATTTTCCTTTCAAGATATCGCCGCGAAGACCCTGCTCTGGCTGCTGAACGAGGGCGGCAAGGTATTCGTCAGTGCCCACTCACCGTGGACATGCATCCTAGACGAGCCTCCGGAACTAGTCATCATGGGAGAGGGGGAAAAGGTCGCAACCTGCGACGGCGAAGAGGAGGCACTTCTGATACGGGCAGTTTGCCTGCTCGCATTCTACCAGAAGTACGGCCCGTGCCAAGACGTCAGGATGTTCCTGGCTAAGTATGTCATTGACATCGACGTGAAGCCGGGGAAGTTAGCCACAAAAGTGATGAACACTATCCGAGCCCAGTGTGTGAGATGGTAAAACTCACGGGAAATTGGGATATTGGCGAGAAGCCAATGCTGTGCATTTTTCACGAGTGATGTTTCTGAGCACCACCGAATTGTGGACGTTCGTTGTGTGTGTCTGTGTGTGTGTGTGTGTGTGTGTGTGTGTGTGTGTGTGTGTGTGGGTGTGGGTGTGTGTGTGTATGGTATTTGTTTTCAAATACGCTACGGTACAGAGGAGTGTCGGTGCGTGATTTTAGTGCTTGTAATTTCAATTACGTTCAGCAACGCAGCTTTCTAATACAACTGTTCGAGTGAATGTGCATTATTTGTATAGGAAGCGCTGGGCTGAATGCTCCGCGTCGGATCATCGCGGTGCGCCGACGCGTGCAAGGCGCGTCATGGACGAGTATCAATGGCGTCACAGAGGCTTCCTGGAAGATCGACTGGCGTGTTAGAAGCGCGTTACGAACGAGTTTAATCGGCGTTAGAAAGAATTACTGGAGATAATATTGATGTCAAGAGGGTGTAAACACGGAGTCACATGAGGATGGTCGGATTCCGACCGGATATACACCGCGTCATAAGGATTTTCCGCGAGTTTAGGATGGGTCATACCCGCGTCAACAGCGTGTACACCGGGAGTGCATATGGTGTCAAACCGGGTTCAATATGGTGTTTTTGGAGTCACGGTACTCCTGTCGCTGGTGCTGCAAAGGGTGACAAATGCGACACTCCAGCCAAACGAGTCATTTTGATCTCTCTGTGCAGCAGCTACACTTTCCTGTGTACCATATGTCACGAAAATGTCCATATGTTTTGAAACTTGCTTGTTTCAACAATCCATCATCTATTTCCAAGTATTTGACCGTGACGTCAGACATGTGGCCCGAGGTGTTGATTTTACTTAGATACGTGAACACAGGCCAAGTGCCGGAGTATTTTGAATGTCAAGGGCCGGGACAATGGCAATCATATGCTGGGGTGCCGTTTATATATGACGTGTGCGGCGATTGTGATCGATATCATTTTTTTCTCTGCGCGTGCCATGTTAACCAATTACAGTGCAGAATTGTCATAACAATAAAAATAATAGCATTCATAAAACACAGCTCTATATAACACGGCTGAATATAAATTCACATAGGAAATCCCTCCCATGGGAGTTTAATTGGCGTGGCGGCACGTGCGCATACATCATTCTCAACCGGTGAATTTTGCTGAAGCAAACTGGGCGATTGATCGATGGATTCCGAAGCTCCGCTTCGGCGAAAGCTATTTAGCTATTGGCATACAATGCCGCACTCTACTTGGCTAAATTGGTGAGCGCACAGCTAAAGGCCTGATATCGAGCACAATCGTCACACTCGTCATATATGTAGCTAAATGACACCCCAGCAGCTAACCCTATTGTCCATCCTGACTATATAGGCCTTGGCCAAGGGCTGCAAATTTTCTTCCAGCCCAATGTCAATAAGACGTTTCCGCTTTGTTCGACCAAGAATGTGATTCTACCAAGCATGCCGACGTATGCAACGGGACCTTTACTATCGCCACTAACTTAGGTGAAGTTGGTAAAGTCGATGAATAAAGCAGCATAACCTAAGTTGTTGCAGATATCTAGTTTTGCGTGTTAGTTCGTGACGAATAAGTGTTTGTGCAAGGTGAGTTATCACGCACAACGATACGACAAATGCTTGTTCGTACGTACAATCAGTTTTCGTTTATGTACGGAAAACATACGACTAAGGTATACAACACATATCTGCAATTACGGTGATACACATGCTCTATTGCGCTCAGTCAGTAAAGTTATCCTATCCTATGGCGGGATAACATTTTCTTTTATACTTCTTTTCCGCCCGTTATTATATAATTTTAACACGTGAAACAACATGAACAACGCGGGAACAAATTTTCCTTCTATGTACATGATTACAAAGTATAAATTCAACTTTGCTTGAATGTCGAAAGGTTCAGTGTGTTAAACAAAGTATTCAGTTTGCATATCTTCGATGTTAAAGCACTACATCATGTTTGTTAACCGACCCCAGTCCGACGCTACTGCGAAGACCCGGTGACTGGCGGCACCCCGACATTGATCGGTTTGATTCGACTTGGAAGGCAATCAAATAAAGTTGAGGAAAACGTTGCATGTCAGTGGTCTCAGAAATGTATATTCGTTCGCAAGCACCTGGTTCAAAGTACAAATCAAATGACATATTTGAAATGTTCTCATGCCGTCTATCTGCATACCGACAACGAATATTGTACCTGCCACGACGTACTAAGTGCCGCCAGGATGCGATATATGTGTATCTGTATCCGTATCTGCATCTGTCTACCTGTCATGTCATCTGTCTGCCGTTCACGTCATTTACCCACCACTCACGTCAGCTATCCACCACTCACGTCAGCTATCCACCAATCACGTCATTTCCACCACAACCGCCCATAACAGACTCCAATTCAGATGGCCGAGGCGGCTCCGTCGTCGGTCCATCCTGTGGCCACCGTCGTATCACCACCGGTACGCTGGGGCCGTTGTCAGTGGGGTGTCGATCACGCGCGGCCGGACACGCCGCTTCCCCCAGCAAGTCCCCCAGGCAGCCGAGCTCGTTTGGCCTGCGTTATTACGGCATTAGCAATATATTAGTGGCGACTTATTGACAAAACTGGCGAGGAGCGGCACACAGGCGGCGCGCCGTCCGGAGAGGCGGCACGCGCCGGCCGACACGCCCGTGCCAGTCAACAATCGAGCCGGCCGTGTCATGCCTAATTGAATATTAGCTACTGGTGAGCGGAAGCAATGAATTGGCGGGCAGCGGTTGCATGCTCTCCAAGCTTCTCAATGTGTGCCCGTCAATATAATAAGATAGAGTTTGAAATAAAATGGGACACAGGTGCATAGACGGGAGGAGGCGCGTCCTCTTGCTTCTAGAGGTGGGACCAGCAATGTTGTTAGTCATTGTTGCTGGACAATGCTGCAACAACAATGTTGCTGTAAATTTCCATTCAATTTAGAAGCACCACATGCTGCCAAATGAAATGCATGCCACGCTTGCTGTGCGTTTGTGCGTAGCAGCATGATTCTCTTGTAATGACCGTTTGGAGGATCGAAGCATGATCAATTGTTGCCAATTTGGGAAAAAAAACAACGTATTCGTTTTACTACGGGCCGGGTAAAAGATCGAAGACATCGACAGGTGTTCTATCTTTAAATAGCACAGCAATAACATGGAGGAAAAGTGGTGTATAAGGGCATGGGGGCATAACGGAAACAAACAAAATAGCTCTCCATGCAATATTCAAGCCATTTTTTGTCAACTACTAGAACGCACTGCTGGCATTCAATTTTTTAATGCATTTAGTTCGAATTGATGCTAGGGAGATTTTACAGAAGCAGAGTCAGTGCACGCTTGCAATAACAGCTACGCAGACTGCAGTGCAGCGCACTAAGCGCAGCATGTGTCAGACAGCAAGCAGTGCTAAGCGCACGCTTGTTGCATGGACGCTGATACAACCTTCCGATCTGGAAATCGCAGTTTTCATCACAATTTTAACCGAGTGTTTAGCATACCCTCATATCGGGCAAGATTGCCTGGTGCCTGTGCCCCCGACCTTACCTTGCCAGTTGCTAGCCGGCCATCACAGCCGAAGGCGTTGACAGCGAGCGCGTGAAGCGACTCGAACTTGTGCCAAGACAAGTTCGCCTTCGACGGCGACGACGCAGGCTAGCGTCGTCCGCAGGCTAGCGTCGTCCGCAGGCTAACATCCTATTCGCTCAGCTAACCACGTGGCAAAAAAGTGTCCAGTGTGTCACCTACAGAATATTGGACACTACCAGGCTGTCGTCTACAGAATATTGGACACTACCAGGCTGTCGTCTACATAATATTGGACACTACCAGGCTGTCGCCTATAGCATATTGGACACTACCAGGCTGCCGCCTACAAAATACTGGACACTACCAGGCTGTCACATTGTAATGGCCAGCAGTAAAACCCTTGATCAATGTGTAAATGTGGATCGTCACCATAATAGATGCTAAGATTGTCCACACAAGAAAACTTTAGCCTCTATGTGATGATCGTTAATCTAACATTTAGTGGGTCTCACCTTACAACAGTATATGTAACTGCAGGGCAATGTGACATGCGCGCTGCTCACTACAGGACACAGGTGTAATGTAGATTGGGTGTAATGTGAATTCACTTTTTACGATAGTTCCTGTGAAGGAACCGATGCAATTGTTGGAAGAAATTGTTGGCGATCTCAACTAGACTTTCCGATGACAGATTTTAAAAATGCGAATCTGATAATCCTAACAATCGAGGCTTCGCTGCCATCGACGAATTTTAGAGGAAAAGCATGGATTAGCCTTTAGCAATCTCCTGTCACTTATCCTGTCACTGATCCTGGCCAACGTATTTCTGGAATATTTCCAGAGCAGACTTCACCCAACTTGCTTTGGTTTAGCTATGTGGATGGTATATTTTAGCTATGTGGATGGTATATTTTAGCTATGTGGATGGTATATTTTAGCTATGTGGATGGTATATTTTAGCTATGTGGATGGTATATTTTAGCTATGTGGATGGTATATTTTCGGTCCGGCCCAATGATGTGCACCTCAATGCTTTTTCTTCGCTAAATGGGCTATAACCTTCGTGAAATTCAAAGTCGAATGGAGAGCGAAAAGGAAGATTTCATTTTTGAACGTTATAATAACGAGAGAGACAATATAAACGTTTTCTGTGTACAGAAAGCCCACGCATTCTAATGCGAACATTCACGTTTACTCGTTTCATGACAATGCCAACAAGAAGGCAGTGCTGTCATCTATGTCACCATAATCACATATTGCGTCACCATCCGCGGCTTTGAGTACGAGGAACCCGGAGAAGTGCATTGCATGGCTGATAATTCATGAAATAACCTACCACTGTACCCACGGTGTACCCAACCGCTATACTGTACGGCGGGTGGGGTTACCATCAGTGTGTGGATAGCATGCCTACGGTGTACCATACTGCTACACTGTATGGTGGGTGGGGTTACCATCAGTGTATCGACAGCATGCCTGCGGTGTACCCTATCGCTATACTGTACGGTGGATGGGGTTGCCATCGGAAACCCTGCCAACCCTGAAATCACCATATTCTGATCGTCAATGCGATAACACAAAGCGGGGTTCGGAATAACCACCTGGGTGTAATAACGGTAAAGAATTGGAGCACTTCCCTATGCCAGTCTGGAGACAGCAAGTTTGGACACATATATGAATGCCCAAAGCAGATTGAGAGTACCACTAACTGTGTTGCAGGACCCATCGTAAATCGCAAGCTCTCAGAACATGACTCATAGATGTCCTGCGGCCATCCGCGCTAATTTTGTTCCATCGTCCAGTCGATTCACTGCCACTCACTGCTCCCATAGTGCACGCAGACGTTTATGAATTCCCTTTACAAGGCACATAAAATCGATACCCTACGGAAACCAGAGCTTTGAAAGAGCCTCTCACTGCGCCAAACTTCGTCTATTAACATTCGGAAACACAACCGTAAAATAACTTTGATTCGAGTGTAGTTTTACAGCTTAACTTTGCAGCATCATGACCATTTGAAAGCGCTTTTCAGCATAGCCCCCGTTTAAACTTTGTAATAACGTTTAGATATGGTTTGCAGAATTGTAAGTGGGCTCTAGTTAAAGTTTCCGAACGCAAAACTTTACCCTTATGAGCCGCTTACCGACCGAATGACTGTTTCAGTTGTCGGGACCTTTGAAGCATCGGTCATTGGTGCTCCCGACAGGGCAGTAATGGCTTTGGCCATAAACAGAGGCCAGCCAATGGCGTGGGCTTCATTTCAAGGGGATATAAACCTTAGCACGCTCCGGCGTGGCAATGATCGAGTCAGTCCGTGTCAAACGTATGAACGGTACGGTATGCAACAAAGGTTTGGTACGTATGCCCGCAAAAGTATGCATATTATCTCCATCCCGGCAGTCGCTAACGTATTTCCCGTACGCCAGTCACTGTGGAAGGAGGTTATCTCCTTCGTAATTCCGAGAGCAATCAACGAATCGAAATGAAATCAAGTGCAATTAATAACCTAATAGCATTGATCGGATCAACGTTAGTTGTATTCACCTCGAAGCCACCGATGGTGTCACAGGTCAGAAGTAAAAACGGTTTGAATATTTCTGGACCATTGTTTAGCTCTAAACAAATGCGAGTTAAGCAGATCGTACGAGTGAATACTCATATAAAATGGGAAAGAGCTGTCACTTACATATGTCACAGGCATGCGGTCAAATTGTGTCAAGGTCGAATGCGAGTTGTGTGAGGTCACTGCACACTTGCATTGACCTGTTGCACGGAATGCATGCTTGTCAGTCAAATTATGTGATAGATAATAAAAATACATGCGATAAAATCGTGCATATAGCTAAAAAGAGCTCCGGCCGTCATCCCACTTCTGCCACGCTATGTGCCATGATACATATGCGACGCTATATTATGAAGCTGAATTGACTGCTTATCCCAGTTCAATGATCGAGGACCACTTCAGTATAATTGTGAGTACATAATGACAACCCAGCGTCCATTGGTGTCCTAAGAGAGCGAAAACCAGAGGCTTTCAGAACAATGTTGAAAATGTTCAGAACAACCGAGGCCAGTAAGTGATCTCAGAGGTGATATTTGGTCATGTTCGGGATATCTGACAGGCGTAGCATCACGACATGACCACTTTGTCATCGTAAGTGCACCCAAAGGCTTTGGAACCACAGGACGGTACAAAGTCAACGCACTTGTCTAATTGACCTTGAATGAGATCTTAGGTGGGTCAGATTGACTTGATGCACCTGAAGACATGTTAACCATGGTAACCAACAGAAAACCCGTCCTGGTTGTTGGAGAGAATTTTGAACCAACTTGGCGATAAATAGTGCCACAACCAAGCCTGATTTCTTCTGACGCTACATCGATGACTCAATAGGTATTTGGAAACATACACACGCAGAACTTTTAAACTTCATCACTCACTTCAACAGTCTGTTTAAGTGCACTATCAGGTTCACCTTGAATGACACTCACAACAATAAAACTGTTCCCTTTCTGGACAACCTAATTACTGTGCAAAGTGGCAACCAATGTACGGCCGAACTTTACATAAAACCAAGCCATCCAGGCGTCATATTTCATCACTCATATAGCATCCGATAGCCACTAAGAAATCTGTTATTCGATTCGAATATACACGAGTGACCCGCCTGTCGTCAGACGAGGCTCCCGCCACAATGTCAATCAAGAAGATCGGTGGTAGACTTTTCGGACAGGACGGATATCCATCACATTTTCTACATCGAGTGAAACGAGAGGCTCTCCGTCCGACCAATGGACCATACGAACATCGAAAACCGAAGAGCGCGACCAGAGCGCCTCAAGATATAGATGGATTTTTGACTCTGACATACGTCGACGAAAAACTCACAGCAAAAATCAACTCAATAATCAGATCTTCAAATTTAAGCGTGCGTGTCGCATGGACGAGCACTACAACCATACAAAGTTTACTAGTTAGGTCAGATATCTCCCAACCCTAATGCCTACGTGTGTTCAGCCTGAGTGGCTGGCATGTGTCACCTGTCTGGGCTGGTGTACCAGATTAGTTGCAATATTTGCACCGACAGCGGCAAACAGGTCAACTATACTGGCGCACCCTGAGCGCAAAATAACTGAGTCAAGGTACATTCTCGGGTTTAGACCTAAGTTAGGTAGTAGCTATTAGTCCTGGCATTTGATGAGGTGAACGGTGGAGTGTATTATCATAGTACACTTTATTTCGTTTAGCATTTACTATTCATGGTAGTGCTCACGGATGTTGACTTCTTAAGACTTTTCGCGGGGGAGGGGGGGGGGGGCGACAAAATGCATGGAGGCAATGGACAGGGCCAAATGGATTTGGGAGGACACTCCATAGGGTCCCATATTAAAAGTTGAAAGTATTGAAAGGAGCAAAGCCAACATAAATGGGGCACTTGCCCCCTCAAAAATATATAAAACAACACCCCTGATAGTGCTCTTGTGGAACTGTCATGTGTGCGGATATATCCTATGCTGATTTTGCAATGCGTCGTATAATGCCACTTGTTTGCATGTAGATCATGGGTTGTAACCGAAATATTATACTCTCAATCAAACTTCCGAATCATTGTAAGGACGGTCATTTTCAAAGTGCATTCTGTGCATGGTAATCATATATAAATGTGTTTATTATCAGTCGCTAATGTGTAGTCATGTTAACCTAAATGAAGAAGGTGTTATATTAGTGGCGAGATGTGAGTACCTATGGCTTTATGACATCATATTGGCCGAAGGTAACCAGGGACTCAAAAGTCCTCTAAAACGTAGTCTAGTTGTTCACGTAAAAGTACTTAAAGTTTGAACTGACTAACAGCACAGTCTCCGACGCTTTTCAAGATAATACAAAGTGTGGGGGAGGGGACAGAAATTCCTTTAGTGATCTTCGGGTTATCGTAACGCTTTTCATGGCTTCTTTGGAGAGATTGTTTACTCCCGAAAGGCGAGTTAGCGAGTAACATGACGCTTCATTGCAGTGCAATATTAGAATAAGAGTCGTGTTAAGGAGTTATGGTTGGGCGCTATATGACCAACGCAGTCGATGCGCCCCTAAACCCAAATAACCAACCATCCAAGGAGTTATGGTCCCCCTGTTTTTGGTGTAGCTGTTTAAAGGTGTAAATCAAGGCGTCGAAGAATCCCTGTTCTGAGGGCCATATATTACCCTTGATACCAGCATCTGGTGACCCGCTTAGTATCTCAAAGAGGCTGTCCAGAACATCCTGACGCTTCCTTCACGACAAAGACGCCAGCTAACTATAATTGCTAATATACATAATGCTAATAAATAATTAATATGAAGCATCACCAAAGACACCGTCTCGGAGGTACCGACAGACACCGCCAGAGACATCGCCAGAGACACCGTCAGAAACACGGCAAGAGATGCATCCTAGAGACACCGCCAGGGATACCGCCAGAGACACCGCCAGACACCGCCAGAGACACCACCAGAGACACCGCCAGAGACACCGTCAGAGACACGGCAAGAGATGCATCCTAGAGACGCCGCCAGACACCACCAGAGATACCGCCAGAGACACCGTCAGAGAGACCGTCAGAGACACCACCAAAAACACCGCCAGATACACCGTCAGAGACACGGCTAGAGACGCATCCCGGAGACACCGCCGGGGATACTGCCAGAGACACCGTCAGAGACACCGCCAGAGACACGGGGTTCCGCGCGAGGCCGGAGAGGCGAGGCGAGGTCTCAGGCGACTAGCCAGAGGCAAGAAACTGAGGTGCGAAAGCTGAAAGCAGAAATAAGATGTTGGAAACTGGCGCGCTGAGCCTGGCCGATTGTGCGCCTCGAAATCGTTTTTTTCTTGTATGTTCAAGTAGTGATTGAGGGGATTGGTTACGTGGGAATCCATTTAGGGCTCGTTTCCAGCCTGGTATTGCTTGCGCTATAGTCTTCGGACCACCAAGAGCAATTTTATAGTTGTAAGTACATTTGTTTTATGTGATATTTTGTTCCGCTGCAGAAATGATATTAGTGGTGTGTTTACATATTGATTCAGTCTGTATGTCGTCTATTTAAAACAAGCATTACTTAGTAAAACTTCTCCAGTCAGCCTTTGCAATATTCCATCGGAAGATGGCTGGGCAGTGAAGGGAAGGAGCGTGGTTAAGAGCCACTTGTATGGGGAAGTGGTCGCTGTTACGGCAGTCTGCTGCCCTGTTCCACGAATATCACACAGCTATACTAGATGGGCATATGGACAGACCAATATGGGAAAAGCAGCCAGTAAATTAATATATTGTTGTGAGAGACCCAGCATATACAACATGTTGCATATTATTTTGTATCAAGGTTTCAAAAGCATCAGCTTTCTGGCACGCGCGTCATGGGATCCCATGCACGACACTATCCATACACGTTCCTTTCATCAGCCATTCTGTATTTCATCATCACCTCACAGCCATTGTTTAATAGCCATTGAAACGAGCCGATTACTTAAATTCAAGTGTGCCCTAGATGTCAACCGTTCTGCTGAGCATACTTTTAAGAAGGTGTTCTGTACTGTGTGCGATATCTTATTTCTTTGTACTAAAATCGTTCCCTTGTATATGATTTCCGTTCTGACTGGATAACTGGTTCGCCTTTTACCCTTAAAGAATGTATGCTTCCGAAGCGTCGGGCATTGCTGTTGTGAAACTATGTTCCTATCTCAATATTAAAACTAATGCAGTCAAAGGTTACCCTACAATAATTTGACCGTATACCATTGAACAATGGGGCTTCCCGATGTCCGCAGAGAAATCTGCCACAGTCACGCATAGTCGTCACCACCCCACGCCCACAGCTTCACTTCGCATTGACGGCACAGCCATCGAAAAAGTGAACTGTTTCAAGTTCTTAAGAGTACATTTGAATCTGAAACATACCTTCAACACACATATCCATGACAACACAAAGATATGCGTGCAGCACATTAGCTTCCTCCGTGCATAAGCGAGCACGGACTGGGGCGGAAACGGGCACAGACTGTGCATTAGCGGGCACGGACTGGGGCGGAAACGGGCACAGACTGTGCATTAGCGGGCACGGACTGGGGCGGAAACAGGAAAACAATACGACTCTGTGTAGGAATGGTTCGATCCATCATTGAATGCAACAGCATCATCTTTAAAATCAGTTCGCCGGCACTGGGCAAAAAGCTAGAACTCATTCAAAACCTGTTCTGATCCAGCTGCATCCAAGCCACCACAGGAGCCCTTAGCTGCACAGCTATAGCTAGTCTACTAGTAGACGCATACATCCCTACCCTCCGCTTCAGGACACAACAGCTGCATCAAAGCAGCCATAGGAGCACTCAGCTGCACAGCTATAGCTAGTCTACTAGTAGACGCATGCATCCCTACCCTCCGCTTCAGGACACAACGGCTGCATAAAAGCAACCATAAGAGCCCTTAACTACACAGCTATAGCTTGCTATAGCTAGTCTACTAGTAGACACATACATACCTACCCTCCGCTTCAGGACACAACAGCTACGCCGATACCACATCACAATCCAATGCATTCAATACCACCCGGCACAGCGGTACTTTCGGTCTCTCTCTCTCTCTCTCTCTCTCTCTCTCTCTCTCTCTCTCTCTCTCTTGCATAGAAATATGCTTCATGTGTTTTCCAAAATTATAGGAGAGGTTCAATCTGAGGTGGTGCAACGACACCTTCTTAACACTAAAACTCCTCCTGAAACTCAGACCTCCCCCCCCATTCAACACACATAGTCCATATTTGGTACTGCCGGAATGTGATGACAGTACCGGGGTCGGAACGCGTGATAATTGCATTACTGAACGACAGTTTTGCTGCTGCACTTTTGGTTTCGTTGATGTCAGTCTTGATTCCACATATGAAGAGCAAGAGGAAACCGACACCACCGAACATGTGCCATCTGCCAAGTACGGCAATCGTCGAATAGATGGCACCACTATGCAGAGTTAGCTCCGAGCCGATAGTCGCGATCCAGGCAGTACTTTCTATGACGAGACAAAGCACAGCAAATGTGTCTTCTTTGTAAAAAGCCGAGTTGTTCAAATCAGAAATTGTAGTTTTCTACAGACTGATTTCGTTATCTGACGCACGGACGATTCGCTGCCTTTGTGGTGGGAGTCTTGTCACAGAAAAGATTGGATTTCCCTGATTGGCACAATAACAGGACATCCATGTCAGCTAACGAAGTCAATCACAGCCTTCTATTGAATACTGGATTATGAAATTTTCGGAACAAGCTTAAATTAGCGTCAGCCTGTTAAACGCCACGGCAACTTGGCCAGATATTAGAACGTACCCGGTAATGACGTGGGATAGGGATGGTGGAATGAATTTGATTTGCGCCAATGGGGAGCGCTGTTTCTTGTTATTAGCACGGCGTGGGTTGGCTTTCAGCTGCACTGAATATGTTAACTGGGTTTTCCTTTTCTGCCGTGATTATGATTGTACACGCCCCGGGGTGATGGGAGTCAAATTGGCCCCTCCCCACCCTGAAGTCCTGCCAAAGCAGAGGGAAAGTGGCGGCGCGCAGCGCCACGGAAGCCGCCGTGCCTATAGATAAATTTATCAGCAGATATATCTGTGGTAGTTTCATCTTGATATCAATAAATGTCACTCAGCTAGGTAAAGTCAAAGTCAGGTCATCGTTTCTGAGAGGTGCAGTCTTTCGAAGTGCTACCAAAATACCTAATTCGCGGTTGTTCGCCCAGTAGTGGATCCGATGACCGGTATTGGGATATACGCATGGTTGAGAGATCTTCACGTCAGGTTACATGCATTTAAACATTTGACCTTTGCAATACCCCGGACCTCAGTTGACCTCCTGTGACCTCGAGTGGCGTTTCTGTATTTCGTTCTCTCCAGGGTATTTTTGTCGCTGAAGTCAAGGTGAGCGCCCAGGGTAAACATGGAGCGCTAAGAATATTGCAATTTTGGGTAATTTTCAGTGTACCCAGAAATAGGGTCACCATGTTGACGTGACCTGACCAGTGATAGGTGCATCAAATGCATCACGATGGGAGTTGGTCGTCTCACAATGTAAAGGAGAGTACGTTTGATGAGGGTTTAGCCGGATATACAGCAGGCTCGTGGAATACAGCATGTCTTCATGTTCGAACTAATGGCAAATTTCACCTCCGTCCGACCCGACCTCCGCCCGACCCGACCTCCGCCCGACCCGACCTTCGCCCGAGCCGACCTCCGCCCGAGCTGGGTGGTCACCAGCTGACGCGAACGCAAAAAAAAATAACGCCATTCGAACGTGTTCGTCATCCGCAATACACTTGTTAGCTGCCGTCTCTGGGACGACCGATGCGAGATCTGGCGGTGGTGTCAAATTTGACACCCCACCAGATCGTGTGGAGATCGGTCATCCACCCGAGTGCGTGTTAACGGGAAGCACCCAACTCGCAGGCGCTTCCAACGATCTGCTACTGTCAAACCTGCAGAAATGGCCAGTTCACAGTTCAGCTTTGCTTCACCCCGACCGAAAGGACATTGAATTATAGGCCATGCGTATCCTGCGTTCCTTTCCGATGTTTGATATGGGGTCTTATTACACACAGGACAAATGATTGTTACTTGGATGACTCAACCCTATTAACACGCACACCGTAGGGCGGTGGGGTAGAATCCGCCCACCACTCTTTTTTCGACGATATATCATGAACAGGCGATGCTATTGTAATGTAATCTTGTGACCTTTTTAAAACTCTAGAAGTGCATCCTATGCAAAAATAATGTTGGAAATCCTTCGGTACACATCGCGGGGTGCAAAGTTGACCCGTCGGTCTGCGGCCGACCGCTGGCCCGACCGCTGGCCCGACCGCTGGCCCGGCCTCAGAGCTCCAAACGTAACAATGGTTCGTTGGTGCGGTGGCGTGGGGGCGATGTGTAGCGACCGGTCCGTACCTCATTTGACCCTGAAGGAATTGCACTAGAGTCATTCAATTTGCACTGACGCGAGTTCACTACAGCCGTAATCTACCTTCTAATGCTGTGCTTCTAGCTTCAGAAAATTCTGAGATCTTAGTGGGGCAGAGAATCCGCCCCTTTCCTTCTGAACCCTTGATGTGAGAGGCCCTCAGACGCGCTTGCTACGCTGGGTCGTGAAGTAGCACAGATCAAGAAATTGCTGCGTCTGCTACCTATAAGAAATCCAGAGTCAAAGCTTGTTACCTGTTTAAATTACTACGATTTCACAGCACTACGTTTTCATTCATCCTTCCTTTAATTTGCCAATGCTTTAACACGCGCGCTGGAGGGCCTCTCACATAACGCGCATCGATGGGCAGAGGGTGGATTCCCCCCCCCGCCCCCAGAAGATCTCGGAAACTATTAAAGCTACACATTAAGCTAGAAGCTAGAAGGTAGAAACACAACATTTGGAGGGTAGATTACGGCTGTTGTGAACTCGCTGCAGTACACATTTCATACCTTCGGATAATGCCTTCAGGGGCACATGACGTCGAGATCGGGCGCCATACCGGGCCGACGAAATCCTTGTGACTCTCAACGCTCGGCGGCCGGTCGGTCGGTCGGCAGCTGGTCGGTCGGCCGGCAGCCGGTCGGTCGACTTTGCACCCCCTCAGTTCCTGTATTTACCAAGGGATTAAGATAAAAACATTGTTGCATGAAATGTGCTTCTCAATTTCGAACGACGTCCCAAGACTTCATTACAATATCCTGCCCGTGTATGAGACATCGTCGAAAAGCAGGAGGGATAGGTGAATTCCCCCCCTCCTCCAGTGCGCGTGTCAACATACCGGACAATATGTTTTACAAAGCAAGTCAAGCAAGCAGTCAAACAAGTCAAACAAGTCAAAGAATTCAAACTTATCGTTTGTTGATCAAAAGCCTAAAATACACCTAAAATACAATTTCCATGCCAGCGTTTCTAATCTGAGAAGCAGAAGAGATAGTTGTCCACAAATGTCAATGACCAGCAATTTTTCCTTACCAAATCCAAATATTATCCATTGCATAACTCAAGCCCTACAGAGAACTCTGGTACACTAAGCTTGTGTTTTTTTTTGGGGGGGGGTACTTTACTACATAGGACGGTATTCATGAATCCTGGTAAGTAGTTGCAAAGGCACCCATCATGGTGACATTTTTATACTAGACACTACCCTCCCACAAGGTGCATCAAAATGTGCCACGATATCCACTAGCTGATATAATCGTATCTAGGGGGGGGCACGGTCGCCATGTCCTCATCGAACGGCCTGAAGGGGGCAAGCTATTTTTCCCCACCCTAAACGGGACCGTAAGTTGATCTCAAGATATCAATTTGACATCAGGTACCGAGGCATATTAAAAAATATATATTTAGGTGTGACGACTGCGACAAGAAATGTACGAAAGTGAAGCTAATGCTTCACTTCCGTGCTAAGGTAAAGTTACTAATTGATAAAGTTACTGATAAAATTAACTCTGCTAACCACTAGCGAACCACTAGATAATGTTAAAATAGACCCTAACACATTCGTTAACTTCAGTTAATAAAATACACGAGTCTGAGTATAGAGCGCTTTCCTAATTAAAATACAAGCTAATTACATATGTATATGCAATCAGCTGTTATGTTCTTAGAAAAACGTTCAATATTCAGCTTCTTGTATGTGCTCTGGTTATGTATACATATTTAGAACACTCCGTCAATCCCAGGACCCCTACCTACCCACACTGTATGAGATCGAAGTAACATCAGGGGCGTTTCTTGAAATTAGTGTTGTTGTATTTTTTTCGCTGTTCAAAATAACACAGAGGTGACAATGCCAATCGTGAGCAGCAATTACCTCCAAACACGACGATTCTGCTGCTTGCGAAGCGCTTGCAGAGCACTGCTAGTTGTGGTGTTGGCATATGCTAACCCTCACCTGTGAGCGGCATTTTTTCGCCTTCCCCAGTGGAGAGGAGGGGGCTGGTGCGACCCCCGTCGTTTCCAAACGTGAGTGCTAGAGGGACGAAACAAAAGACGGGAGTGTGGTTTGGGACGACATCTTGGTATTGACACCGATTTTGTAACTGGCGGTGATGACTTTGATCTGACCCTAAAGGTCAGATCAAAGTTAAAATTTTCGCCAACTCGAAACTCTTCACAAAGTGATCGCAAAGGCTTCCTAAGCTGCACATTTGATTATTATCACGATATTCGTCGGCGCTTTACGGATGTGATAGCATATCTCAAGCTCCATTTAAAGCATAGGCGACGAGTTAGGTTAGGCCAAGGACCGACCCCACATTTGAAAACTTAATATAACGTTGGTTCAAGCTACTGCTTCCGCCCGCCCCAGGGAAACAACGGACAGTTAAATCAGATTCAGAACTTATACTTTTCGGAACATAAAATTTAAAACATCGTTCAACTTTGGTCGGAGGTGTTCCCTTTTATGGCATGATAATTACGTGACCTGACATGACGTTTTTGAAATATTTTTTAAAGGTCTATAATAAAAAAAAACCATAGTTTCCAGTCGTCCACTCTTAGTGCTTAGAGTTACTGAACACTCCATATGCTAATTTGCATAAGAATTCCTGCTGGTCGGATGTTAAGCTTGCGTGTTCACTGGTTGAGTTCGCATGGAATGACCCAAAAGCGTGTCCACTGTTGGCCCTTGCCAGCGTCACATAGATCAGAGGGTGTCACAATGGAAATTGGGATATGACAGAATTATTATGCGAACAACAATTCTACGACGCCACGACAGCGACGCGACATTGCTGCCAAAACTTACAGGATAGCACTGCGACCTTACCAACTGCGATACGACATTGCTGCTATGTCATAGACTTCGACCGACTTTACTGCGACACGACCCGACTTGGAATGTAAACATTGCGACGCGACACTATAGCCATATGACAAAGTTGCTATGTCAACAACAGCGACGGGACATTACTGCTATTAATTCTCCTGATGGTTATGTGCCGTGTGGCGTGCTGATGAACAGCTAACCGCCAGGCTTTCATCCTCATCATGCTGGAAAAACAAGCACTTGAATATTTTCATTCTTTTCATTCCTGCCCAGGCCACTACACGGCGCGGGCACACTCCATGTCTGCCAACGACCTACCATGTCGAAAGTATAAATGACACCATCGCCGTCCCGTGGCGCAGCCTTCCTTCCCAGCCTCAGACACATCCGGCATCGCTGTGTTCGCACATTCACGCATCATTTATTGTCTGTGGGGAATAAAAACTAGCCGACTTTTATCCAAATTACGCTAAATAAACGCCACTCTTTGTCGGACGCTGCGGGCAACACAAACTGTGTTAGAAGTCAGAGAGAATAAAGGATCAAAGACAAAGGGAAAACGCGGCTGCGGGGCATTTGAATACGCGCCGGAAATGGCCGCTTCCTCGCCACGTGCCGCAAGAGCCGACGGCGGCAGCGCATTAGCCTTCAGACTGCAGCGGTGCTGGAAATCTAACTGCTCCATAGTTAGCTCCGGTACTGGCTCTCCCCGTCTGCGTATGGCAAGGCAACATTGTAGAAGAAGAGCAGATAATGTTTGTCATGTATAGTGGATGGCACTAGTGCTACTCGGCCCTCGGGTGGTGCTACCCTGCCCTCTATCATTTGGCCCACTGGGCAGCACTTCTTTTGCTTGCTCTATTAAATGTCGTTTTGATTGCAAGTACCTGGTCATGCAATTGTTGTGTTTCTGCAAGGTCATTGCTCCTGTGACAAGCTGTCACTTGTAGGGTCCTCGTAATTCCTCTGACTTTGTGGTGCCCTGCTCTATTTATTTCCTTCCCGTTTACTGCTCTGGTCCCAGCCCAACTTAGTCGCCTGCCTTTTTAAAGTTATGTCCTCCTATTTAGTGTTCTGCTCTGCTTAGTGCCTTGCCTACCTACCTGACCTTGTGAAATGGTATGCATCATGTTTGCTGTGCCATAACAGAAATTGTAGTGGCCGTGCGTATCTGTAACGAAGCTACAATATACATAAAAAAATCTGTTTTCCTTTCCATTTCATACCTCTTCATAAATGTTCACAGCCTGGGCTTATATAATTTGAAGCAGAGGCATAAAGAACAACTTATGTTACTCTTTGCATCCATGTCTTCTTAAAGCACTTGACTCGTAGTATGTACGAATCAGCCGCAGTGACTCTTTATTAACATCACTTCACAGTAGTTTGTACAGGGGCGGGGATGGCCGCGTGGTTAACGTCTTGAGCTCTGGGTACCAAAGGTCTCGGGTTCAACACTCGCACCACTCGGGACATTTCCCAATCACGCGGCCCACCGGCGAAACAGTGTGGGCGGCGCCATTAGCCGTGATCGTGCATAAAGTGCGTCGAGAACCACCCAATAAACAAACAATAAACAAAGTAGTCTGTACAATATAAATTGTTTGTTTGGTCTTGTCATTCGCAGTATGTGCCTGTTCAGACACCACAACAGAGCTCGCGCTTAACCACGAGGCAGTGTGTGCCTTTAACGCCCATGTTCGCTCCACCCTTGAGTACGGCTGTGTTGTGTGCGTTGGGTAAGCTGCCGCCCACCTAAAACGCCTGGAGCGTGAACAGCAAAAGTTCCTCATATGGTTGGCTTTTAGCTCGGACAAACCCATCGCCAGCTTAGATTGCACCACTCTCTTATCCCATTCCAACGTTCCTCTACCCAGTCTCGGCCGGCACAATACGATCTCGTGTTCCTGTACAACATTCACCATGGGAGAATCGGCGGTCGTGATCTGCTGTTATTGTTCAGCTTCCCTGTGCCGAGACGCCCGACCGTTCTCGTGCTCGGCGGAATGTCTTGCCGGAGTTAACGCTGTTCAGTGTGTTCTTTCCGCTCATCTCCTCACAATGCAACTCATGCAACAGAAGTGGCACTCGTAATAATTCTTATCAGTTCGTTTTGTGAATGCGTTTGTTAAGAGTGCACTTGAACTGAAGAGCCATAGTGGCCGAATTATATTACACCTACGGTTTTTATTAGTTACATGATTACTTTGAAGTAATTTTGAACATACGGTTGCATTTAAGAACAAATATTAGGATGTTGTAGTTTAGTTTGCTTAGGGCAGTTTAATTACAGGTTTTTTTTTAGCTGGAAGGTTCCATTGACCAGAGATGCCTGATACTTCTACAGCATGTGATAATACGCCATGCACACAATGTAGGGCATACTATAATATGCTATCAGATGCACGCCTCCATTTTGGTTGAAGCATGCTAATATGCGGTCAAACTTCAATCAGGAAATCGGACATTTTGCACAGGCCCGTTGCTCGTGGTGAGTCGACACATTGCTTTTTATTAAAGTGCAAGAGCACTTTTCCTTGGATGAAAGTGCCTGCTTCTTCGAGTGCTACCCAGTAGAAAATCGAAAAATGATGCCCTGAAGAGAAGTGTTCTAGGGGTAGACCATTCAGAGACGTCAACGTCTTGATAGGTCTTAAGATTTTACGCTTTATATTTTACGACGTTCTGATAGTTCGTGAACGAACTGATAACCCAGCCCTGCGGGGTAACAGCTTAACCTTGATTACTGTTTCCTTGCTGAACCCTCACAGTGCAGCATAATTTCCCACTCTTGCACTGACAACCCAGCACTGTGGGGTAACAGCTCACATTGATTAGTGTGTCCTTGCGAAACCCTCACAGTGCGGCAGAATTTCCTACCATTGCAATATGGGCTTCAATTTAATCCCTCACGAACTTTTGTTTTGAGCTAGATCGAGGGTTACGGTAAACGGCGTGGTATAGTAGCTCCATCCTTGAACGTTCGGGGTTATTTCGAACATTTTTTGTTAACTTTTCGTTAGTTTTTTTAAAATGTTTTTTTTAAAATAATTTGTTTAAATAATTTTTTGTTAATTTTTTGTTAACCTGTGTTCCGTGCTCGCGAAGCAAGCAGTACAGCATATCAAACAAAAAAGAAAGTCGTAAACCATGAATGCACGTCGATGAAAAGGCTCCATGCTCATAGGGAGCTGCATAGGTATGCGAAGGAGTTGTTTATCATTTATTGGCGGAAATAGATTAGGGTGATTCAATTTTGTTTTAACGAAGCAGGTTCTGTAAAGCTTACGGATATTAAAAGTGCATAAAGCATGCCAATTCGCGACAACATGCTACCGTTTGTATCATTCGCTAAACTGCCCATACGTATCTTTCCTTCGTATCTTTCCTTCACGGTTCACTTTAAATGTTCCATTATGTTTGCATAATGACTGGAATTCCTTGTTCAGTTATCGTTTCAACCTGAAATCCATGAGTTACCAGCATCCATCTTGTGGAGGTAGCGCTACTTCCCTTCAGGAACTCCCTTTATAAAGCCCTTTGCATTTTCAATGCACGCAGCGTCTCGGTCGGTTTCCGCCATTACAGGCCTGCGCAATCTGAGACCATTCTTTCTGGCGCCAGCTGAAAGGGAGTGTCATCAACCACGCGCAACGTAAGCGGCTTTTCTTACCGCTAATGCACCAAATATATACTGTAAACTTATTGGTGACGGAAATGCCCAGATTTCAGGCTAAGTTATTCTATTGTGACGCTTTAATGGATTCCTAATGTTATCGTCGGGCCGATTTGGCCTGAATAGCGAACAAAAATGGAAAACAGTATTCTGAACACACAGAACATTAGGAGCAGTGACGGATGCGAATTGCATTGCCTGGGTTGAAAGGAACCTCTGAGTAGAAAGATCGTACTTACGCAGAAAGAAAAAGAGATTGAGTGAGTGAGTCAATGAGTGAGTGACTGAGAGAATGAGACAGAGAGAGAGAGAGAGAGAGAGAGAGAGAGAGAGAGAGAGAGAGAGAGAGAGAGAGAGAGAGAGAGAGAGAGAGAGAGAGAGAGAGAGAGAGAGAGAGAGAGAGAGAGAGAGAGAGAGAGAGAGAGAGAGAGAGAGAGAGAGAGAGAGAGAGAGAAAGAGAGATAGAGAGATGGACGTGGGGAGAATAGGGAGAGAGATGAAATTCCATTTTGAATTATAGGTCAGGTGACATCACGATGATCATAATTTGTTTAAGCAACAACATGTTAATAATTATGCTCTGTTTTGATATTTTACCATGGGCTTTCAAAATACCAATCAAAAGCCTGGTACATACAACACAGACCGGCTAAAAAGTCCGCTGGCCTTGAACTGAGTTTTGGGCCATGCTTTCCGTCCTTACATTTGCCACGTCTAGTGCAAGCTGAGGAGTAGAGTGAGCAAGTCGATAAGTATGGTGAGCGTCAGCAGGAAGGCTGTGAGTTCACATCTCACTAATGGTAGAAGTTTTAGTCGTAGCTGCTGTGTAATTGAGATTCTTCCCGTAGTTTTGTTTCTAACTAGGTGAAGGAACTATTCCGCAGGCACTCGTCATTGGCGGCGGAATATATGTTTCCAATGATGTATCACAATATGTGCTTCTCACCTGTCAATTTGAGGTTCGATGGTCAGGGGCGCGGAACTTCATTAAAGGCGATCGGGCTGGACGAGCTTTCACAGCAATGATTTACCAAGGATGCACACATGGATGTATGAGACGGGACGATGCGAAGGGACTCGTCACCCCCTCACCTGGTATTTCGACCACTGTTTGGTCCCGTTAGTTGTAGTTGGTGTCCTCTCGGAAGCTCCGACTGCAATCGCTCTCTTCCCAGGAAGAGACAAATGCCCCTGCCAGCCACAGAAGCAGGTATGTTAGCACCCCTACTGACAGGCTGCCGCCTGGAGCATAACACGGATTGACATTTTCAAATCCAGTCCGATCCATACGCGGAGGAACAAATCCAAGACATATCCATATCCGTACCAGATGCAGATATCCATCCGTTATCAAATCCATTTTCAAAAACGCTAGATAATTCAAACCTGACTGGTTGCGGTGATGAATAGTATGCAAACCATACACATTATACCATATCTTGGCCAACCAGACAAAGAAAAACCTAACTGAACACGTGGTGTGAAATGCGAATGACAATTTTTCATCCCCAGCATGATACACAACATAACAATTACATTACAAGCATAGCAATTTCACTTCAGATCGCATGTGCAGACTGAGCAGTCCTGTAACCTACGCAGTGCATGTGCATGAGCATGAACAAAGCATACAAGAAACAGCACAACCATCAAGGAATAAAATAAGATAAATGTAACAACATGCACTTCAAAATGAAATATTAAAACACCCACCCTGTTCAAACACAGGGTCACTCTCTGTTTGCACATTGAGTGCCACTAGTTTGAACAAAATAGGCACTTGCATCAAATGAACCTGGGTAGCTGCCAGAATTTGTGCATTCGAAGATAACTATTTGTCCTGTCAGACCCACAGCCATTTCATTTCAGGCATAAAACATACATCAACATAAGGTAGTTTGTTTTAGTTCAGGGTTTTTGTCATGGGTTGCATGCCTTGCAGTCCCCATCTAGGCACCTAGTTACCAAGTTACGCACTCAATAAAGCAAAGCCATGGGTTGACGGCCAAGCATAGCCTTATGTAGAGAGGAAGGTAGGAGGTACATGACACCTGTGCAACTTACCGTCAATTAATGGTAATGAACTTGTCTTTCTTAACCAGCAAATGCTCACAGCATTGCTTAGGACAGTTATTGTTCCTGGACTTCTGCCGATGAAACTCGTATTTAGTTTCTGCTTCAGACCGTACATTTGTATTTCACATGAAGTTGCATGGCGTCTCTTACCGCGTACAAATACAGATTTGTCTCCCACTGCTTCGAATTCAACTAGCTTGCGCTCTTTTTCACATATGTCAGCAGCATGTTTTTCACATATGTCAGCAGCATGTTTTCCACATATGTGAGCAGCATGTTTTTCTGTCCGATTTACTTTCAATGTGAACAATTAAAAGTATCATTGAAACGACTTGCAGAATATACCATTGTAACAACATGAATTGCATATTCCATTTGGTAATGGCGAATTCCGCTTCCTTTTCCGGATCCCTGCATATTACAGATGTAATCATTTCTTTCTATGCCTTGAAGATATATCGCTCGCGCCATTCGGTAGAAATCCTGCCACTTGACGTTGAGATGCAGTTTGACGAATATTTGACGGTATTATGCTTCTTTTTATACAAATAGTTCGCTAGTTTTCAACAACAACAAAAAAACTTACATTTGGTGGCAAGACCTAAAAATAATCATTTTATCTCATTAGAATGTCGGGATTATATTTTGCTAGGTTACGGAGTCATGACTCCTGGAATGTACTAATAAAATCATGGCGCGAAATTTGCATACATTTGAACCTCTTCTGAAGCCATGATCATGTGAGGGACAGCTTCACAGCCTGTTTCGTTCCCAAGCAACATGTGCGTCGGGTTCGGTGACATAACTTGCTTACCGGCTGTAATATTGTATAAGCCTATTTTAAATGCCCAAGGAAGGTGGATGTTTTGTTTTACTGAACAGAAACAACTACAATGCATACGTGGTATTGTTGGCTGCATTCTGTCACCAGATCGTGAGTTAACAGTTCTATTTGTCTCACTTTATTTGTGTGCCGCATATGCCTGCATAATATGACCGTAGGTGTCTATCCAGGTATCTAGGTAAGAATGAAGTTACAGGTGGATGAATGGGTTGTTGAATGTGATCATAGATAGTATATCGACTAGCCCGTTTCTAACAGTGTGATTGCAATCATCTGGATTGCATATCAGTTTGATGATGACTGAGAATTGATATAATAGTGGAATGAATCCAGTGTACAAAGACGTGCCTGTGTTTGTGTTAATTTCAAACTCCATCCTGATATTCCGGATTGGGTCTCTCTGCCTATTGGCCGGACTCAACTCGGGTCTTATCATCGCAGATCGGCTGTACCAGGGCTTCGGTCCCAAAACTCGGGGAATTATCTACCTATGTTGTACACTGTACAGTTGTTTCTTTTTGCGTAGGGTAATTACAGCGTGCGAAATGTCAGGTCTGAACTGAACCCTCCTCTTTCGGCTGCTGAACGCTGGGTACTTCAATAATGACACAACCGGTGTGATTACTTCGCATGCCCCCAGAATCAATCAGTTGTAATATCATAGTCGGGTCATAGCTCATTGGAGTTAATCCAGTGTCCGTCAAGGTCACTCGTGGTCAGGTCATCGTGATGGCAGATTCAAACCCGAATAATTTGGGGAGAAGTTCAACAGGCTAATGGGCTCGCGATGCCAGTCATGTCAGAAGAATGTGGGAGAGGTTAAGTTATTGGGCTCGTGATGCCAGAATCATGTCAGATTCATGTCGCATTCGTGGCCGCGTAGTTTTAGGAGGGTGTTTCACCTGAGTATACTTGGATGGTAATGCAAGATCCGTACCCAGATCATTGCGCAATGGGGTGATAACTGAGTCGTGACGCAGAATATATGCAAGAGCCCATTGCTGCTTGCTGCTTGCTCGTAGGAGCAAGCAGTCAGCGTGAGGAATCATATAACCAGTGGCATGTTGGGCAAACAGGGTGGTATGTACAAGCTACCGGTGGCAAATTGGACGAATGGATAACTCTCACACTAATATGTGAGATATGGGAAACATGGTATGGAGTAACATTTTCTCCCTGGGTAAAGGTACTATATAATGCCGGAGAAGATTGCCAAGCATGAGAGAGTCATGCCGCCTCAGGTATATTTCTTTATGGTCTGCTGTGAATCTGTGCGAATAATTAAGCCTGTAGTTGTCCAAAAAGGCTTCGTATGACAGCGACATCAAAACAAATCGCCCCCTCCCCCGCCTTGATCCTGTCCGTATTTACTTAGCCACCAACTCCTGCCCATGGCAGTTAGTGTTTTCCTAACCACCAAGCCCTAGCCATGGCAGTGTCACCCCTTCCTCTGTCGCGCCTCCTTCTCAATGCTGGCATCTGTTCTGGCCAAGCGCTCACTGTGACTGAGCATCATCGTCGCAGTCCGAGCCGGGTTGGCAGCTGGAGGTAGCCGTCCCTCCTGCCTCCTCTGACAGCTCAGGCAGCTGGAGGTAGCCGTCCCTCCGGCCTCCTCTGACAGCTCAGGCAGCTGGAGGTAGTCGTCCCTCCTGCCTCCTCTGACAGCTCAGGCAGCTGGAGGTAGTCGCCCTTCCTGCCTCCGCTGTCAGCTCAGGCAGCTGGAGGTAGTCGTCCCTCCTGCCTCCGCTGTCAGCTCAGGCAGCTGGAGATAGTCGCCCCTCCTGCCTCCTCTGACAGCTCAGGCAGCTGGAGGTAGCCGTCCCTCCGGCCTCCTCTGACAGCTCAGGCAGCTGGAGGTAGTCGTCCCTCCTGCCTCCTCTGACGGCTCAGGCAGCTGGAGGTAGTCGTCCCTCCTGCCTCCTCTGACAGCTCAGGCAGCTGGAGGTAGTCGCCCCTCCTGCCTCCTCTGACAGCTCAGGCAGCTGGAGTCGGCCATCACTTCTGAATGGTAACTTGGCGCCGACCAACGGTAGCCGATTACGCCGCCGTCGATCGTCGTTGTCGACGAGGCGTCCAATCGACGCGTGGCTGGCATCGGCGGCGGCGCGTCTGATAGCAGCTGTGACACACGCACCGGCGGCATTATTGGATTAGACGGCCGCGGCCATTTGGAGACGTTGTGGTTCGATCGGCGCCATCTGGCGGGCCTGGATGTAACGCTGGTGTTCGGCGGCTGCAGCTGTAACGCTGTAACGCTGGTGTTCGGCAGCTGCAGCTGTAACGCTGTAACGCTGGTGTTCGGCAGCTGCAGCTGCAGTGGTAGCAGCAGCGACGTGGGGCGATCACAGTGATGACTTGCCATTTTGTCGGCACGAATGCTGTTTATTTAACCCTAGCATTGCCACAACCTGTTTATTGAACCTCTTGAGTTGCGGTTTGAGCAAATTTGATAACATATTTCACTTAACTTTGTTGTAGGTTGGAAGGTTGGGTAAGCGGCGCAACGTAGCTCCAGTGGTGAACTTAAGTGTCTGAAACATTCCTGCATATCTCGTTCGGTTAGCCTTCCAGGCCAGCTCCAAGATATCAATATCAGAGTGATCTCCCGGCAATGTGCTAAAATTCATGATTTTAGGTATTGAAGCAAGTATGCAAATGCAATTTCAAATTTAAATAACTTCAAGGTCCTGATGAACATCATCATCAACATAGGAAATAAGGCCTATTTAGACGCCAGAAATAAGCTGAAGGCGGCTATATTTCTATTGGCCAGCACAAATTATCCGGGAAGATTTCTGACAGTTGCATCCTGACATCTAACTGAGTAAATTTTGACACATTTTCTCCCGGTCACCTTCGTAGTTCGGGACCTGGTAGAACATTTATACATAAGAACGTGCGAGGCATCAGTGCTCTGCACTCTCCTTGCGGTGCCTCGTGGCCCCCCAGATTTTTGTCCGACTGGAAGCCTTGCAAATTCTGCACAGTGGTTCGTGTCCTGGAGCTGGGGCAGCATATTGTCCATTCGCTCAGACAACCAGTGTAATTCCCGGTCCCACCAAAAACATTACGGTAGTTTTTTCCGCAATCTGCCTTTTCCTTCCTAGTTTTATTTTTCCCCTGCTTCTGTCTTGTCCTATCCTGCCCTGTGCATTGCCCTGCCTTGCTGTGTCCCCTAGCTTGTCATAACTCACTGCCCTGCTAGACCACCTACTTGGCCGTTCTCTGATATCTTGCTTGCTCTTCCTCTGCCGTGTTATTCCCTGCCATAGCTTGGCTTGCCCTATCCTTTGAATGTTATAAGCTTTGCCTTGCAGAAACCTTCTACTTTGCTGTGTCATAATTCTCCGCTGCACCTGCTTTGTCTTGTCTCGTCTTCTGCTTTACGGAATCCGTACCTCACCAAACCCCATATCTTGGGATGCTGTCTGTCTTGCCGTGTTCCTGCACTCTGCCTCTCTTCCTTTTTGCCGTAACCTGCCTCTTGGATCGGCGTGCCCTCTACCTCGCATGCCTCCTACTTGGCTCTGCCCTGTCTTCTATCTTGCACTACACTTTTTAGCGAAATTGTGACGAACAAAACACAACGTTTCAGGAAACGCGTGGTGACACATGATTAACACCCTAACGCCGGAGTTGAGAGACTCTCTTGTAGCCAGCTCTGGGATTCTGGGAACGATTCTCCGATTCTGGGAACGATTCTCCAATTCTGGGAACGAATTCAGACCGCCTGGAGCCAGCTGATTCCCATGCATTGCAAGCGTCCGACGAACTTCGTTCCCAGGAAAATGCAGGAGGCGGTCGATAACAGTGGTGGATGGTCACCAGACTAGGCCGTAGGATAGCCATTTATTGTTCTGATTTTATTTATTATTGTTTTATCATGCATTGTATCATTTAATACTGGAAATATTGATGAGTGCAATAATAATCGATAAGAATACGTTGTCTCGAAATACTCGTGGAAGTAATACCAATCAAATAAGCACACTGTCTGACTGAATTAGACACCACCCTTCCCGAAACCTCTTGGTAGAAAAAGTCCTGGTCTTGCCTGTCTCCTCTTGGTAGAAAGAAGCCCTGGTCGGGCCTGCCTCCTCTTGGTAGAAAAAGCCCCGGTCTTGCCTTCCTCCTCTTGGTGTAAGGAAGCCCTGGTCTTGCCTGCCTCCTCTTGGTGGAAGGGCGCTGTGGCCTTTCCCCCGAACAAACGGCCCAGGGTCGGTAGGACGATCCTGAACAAAATACTGAAGGCTAACCGAGCATGGTCATAGCCCACGTACATTTCCATTAGAGAACAATCAGACCGAAATACGGGATTACCGGTTATGAGAGGAGGGCCTAAAAATATACCCTGCTTGAGCAGATTCTGGCTACCCCTTGGGTGTCTGCCACTCCTACATATCAGCCAAAAATTCATACTGCGTGAATTGGTGTGTGCTGAGGAGGTTATTTGAGCTAATAAGCGCGAAGTTTATACAAAACGGGACAACTCGAGATCAGTTAAGTCTTTAAGAAAAATATAATTGTTTACTAAAAAGTCTCCACTTCGCCTTTTCGCATGATGTAAAAAATACCTGTTACTACGGTGTCTATTTCAGACATCGTTGTTTAATGATCTTCATGCAGTTGCTATGATTGCTAGGTGGAGTGGCAGTTGGCATAAATTTCAGTATCTGGAGCTTTTTCAAGTTTTCTGCTGTGCATTGTAATCATGGCTGGCGATCCCGATTGGGTCGGGGGGTCTGGATCCCCCTGGTTTGGTTCCCTGCCAATGTTAATTTTTCATTTTCTCTATTAAATCTCTAAAATGTGTACTGATGGGAACAGTATGTATAACTTGACTCATTGATAACAATGTGATTCCAGTGAACTGGATTGCATGAAAGTTTGATGTTGACTGCAAATTGGGAGAACAGTGAAATGAATCCAACTCAATCTATATATGCATGTATGTGGCATTGAAGGTACCTGTAAGTATGAGGATAACTATGGAATTGTTGATTAGCAACTTCAATTATTTGTCTCGACAATTTTGTGTCAACACTATCAGTATCGTGTAATCACAGTATTATATTATGTAACGTTGTGCTGTGAAAACAGACGGAAATATGACTGTTTTGCAACATTTTCATTGTCCTGACCAAAATGGAGAGATAAACAATTATCCAGTCCATATCTGTTTCTCGTCACCAAACTGCATTTGACCTGCCCAGTCATTAGTCCACACGGGCATCCATCCGTATCCACGGTATCCAACCCGTGGTATGTTCTACTCATGTTAGATGATATAACCCAGCCGAGTTAGTGCGCTAGGCACATCCAATGGTAGCCAGTTTACATGCATTCGGTCAGTCAATAATCGTCCAGAGTAGGTCAAATGCCAATAGCATCCGAGATGTCGGTCATCTGCCTATAAATCCTATCGCGCGCGAATCTGCTATTTAAAGTGATCCGTCAACTAAGCGCCACAGGGGCCAGTCAGCTTGTGTTCGTGTAATTCGACACCTCTCACCGACATTTCATTTGGTTTGGTGTTATCCATGGTTAGCGGACCAGGTCAGGTCAAATGGCGCGCTGAACGTGATATCGCCATTCGTGTACAGGGCTGTAAAAGCTGGTGAACGTCTTTTTAGCTACAAATGTAAAACATGGTCGCTGAATTTTAATTATTGCCGCGAAGTGATGCTTGCTTTGTCGGAAACGTCACACAATGGTAAAACACGACCAATGACTTATTTGGGCTTCAACAAGATGAGCGATGAATTGACGAATGCGATGAATGGTCTGAAATATGAAAGGACCAAAAAGAGATGAAACGTCTGTCATCAGAGAACACTAGCTACAGCAACACGAACATAAACTACAGCAACATCGACATAAACTACCGCAACATAAACATGAACTACAGCAACATAGACACAAACTACAGCAACATAGACATAAACTATAGCAACATTGGCATAAACTACAGCAACATAGGCGTATACTATAGCTTCCACAAAATTACAGCAAACATACCGCCATAAATGACGCCCGAGTTGCTATGATACGCACCATTTCCGCTGTTTCCAACTTCGGACAATCGCTACGGTTTTTGATTAGGCATTAATAACCAACCGCATCGACCCTAATACCCACCCCTGCGGTACACCTGATGGTTCCCACAATTAAACGATCATATTCATAATGGCTGGTGCAATATCTGATTGGGGGCGAGTGCCGGGGTGTCACGGACGAGAGCCAAGTACTTAGGCGGCAGCTGGTCACAGTTCCCCGTCCCCTCCTCGGCGGCCGGCCACGATCGATATCGCTCACTGATTCGTCGAACGGCGGCGTGGCGGCGGCGACTCTGGCCACAGCCAGACCCGTCGGAGGAGCCCGAGCCGAGCCGACGGCGCAGCACAAGCGAAGGGGGAGCGGGGCCCGACGGCTGAAAGAACATCAACAGAGGTGTAGAAGTAGGTGAACGGCCCAAACGCCAGCCAGGTGTTGTCAAAGTCAAAGTCAAGGTCATGTGTTGGGGTGCTTCCACGTGGTGGCTGTTCTGCACACAGACTGTTGCGTGAGCACATCAGGTTAAAAAAATCGCTGTGGAAATATCCCAAGAGCATACAGCTCATGCCGACTTATACCTATATAGTAAATTAGCGACGACTCTGCACCAATGCACATATAAATGCGGAGCGGCTCAGTGCTTGTCTGGTGGCGGGTGGTAGCCTGTTCCAAGGGACCGCGGCGCTGTATGAAAACCTCGCCGGGTCTGCGTGAGTCAACATCTTGTGAGATGAAGCTCGCCCGCTGACCCAGCTCTGGTCTCCCTCTGCGAGACTTGTGGACCGCCTAGTAAGCATCTCACGAACAGCTTCCGGGCATTGTTCAACACACATGACTCTGTGTACCTGAGCACAATCGTGCTCCCGGACCATCTCCGCGAACTTCGGCCATCCTATAATGACGCGAGTGCAGGGGACAATTGTTTGTTGCTGTGTTCAAATGCTTGGCGATGGAAGGAGAAATTGCTGTAAAGCCTTAGTGGAGATGGTTTACAGAATCAGGAGAAATGTTTTCCGAAGTTCGAATAGATTCAGATTAGCACGGTGAGTCAGGAGCATGCGTGCTACTACACGTATTTTATAACTGTTAATTATCAGCGAGTATCAATGGCTATTTTCTACGAATTTAGGATACAAATCTGTGCTTAAGTTGAGTATGCGTAGGCAGGCGTCTCTCTGCACCAGATTTGAACTGACGATTGGAATGATATATATTTGATGCCTACCCTTCGCCGGCCGGCCGGCAGATCCACCTTCGCCGTGCCGGGGGACTGGGGGCGGCGGGGGGGGAGGGTTCTCTTGAAAGGCCACCTCTAACTTCCGATCTACGTATGCTATAATGGAGTGCTGAACACCGTTTGAAAGCTCTGGTCATGGGGAGCCCGAAACATACCTTATATTTGCATTTTGACAGATGGTCCAAATACGAGGTCACGAGAGGTCGCATTAGGTCGCACAGTCAGGGTCGCACATACGGACCCTGACGTAAGTCCCTGGAAATGAATAGAAAAGCCAAAGATTGTGTTTTTTTCGAAATTGTGTTGCAATAATTAACATATATGAACGTATTTACATTGGTCACAGTGAAAAAGGGTAAAGGAATGATAGATCAGGCCAGGTCAGTACGAGGCGTGAAAACCTGTAGCCCATAACTCACATCACATGGTATTTATTCATTTTCGGCCATGATAAGGCCGTTAAATGTCATAATAGGGCATCCCAATAACATGACAATTACCTTGGAAATGTCCTGGGACATATGAATATATAGGTATCGAGTCCTTTCAACAAAACCATTCTAACAAAATAATATATCTGATTGATTGACTGATATATCTGAAATATTTGTATCTCATTGACATCCAATGGTTCTAAGGTCAGGTCAGTTCATGCCACATGGCTAGGTCAAGTAATTTCAAGATTGAATATCTCCGGAACATCACTTTTAAGTATAAAATTGTGTTCCAAGAAGTACTGATATGATACTAAAATACGTTTGTACACTGTCCAGCTTATGACCTCGTGATCTGACCCCAGGTCACGCTGTGACAATGCACAAATTAATAAATCGAGTTTTTTAGCCTTCGCCTATGCATGCACTGCTTGGGAAGCAATTCAATGGAAAGGTCATATCAGGTTAAATCAGGTCAGCTTTGACGGTCAGGTCATCTCCGGTCTCTTATCGTTTTAATCGTGTGTCATCTAATTTAATGTCGCACGACTTAGGCAGCGCTGAAACCAAATCTAAGCATAATTTAGCGAGGAACAGCAAAATTCTGCATAAAACGGCATTGCATGGAATATACATGTCACCAGATTTTATGTCATTGACCTTTGACACGTCAATTAACCTGGAATGCTTATTCTATACTAGGTATCATTCTTGGCGTGACCAATTACCCCAAATCGAACTTTCCCACTGAATGCGGTAATAATATGCGGAGATTGACCTGACCACAGGTCAGTAAGCTTGACCTTGACGCACATTTCCAGGTAGGAGTTCGTTCGTCATGAAGAAATGGCAACATGCTCTGAGTTTGGTACTGCTATGTTGCAACTACTCTGATTGGCGGCACTTTAAATACTTTAGAACATCACTCCCTTTCTTCCGCTCGAAGTCAATGCCCTTTGATGACCTGGACCTGACATTTTAAAAACAAGATATGTAAAAAAAGATGTATAATAAGCTACTGAAAATATGGTGTCTGCATCTATATTCGGCCGCTATCGCGGACCAACCTGAGAGACAGAGAGAGAGAGAGAGAGAGAGAGAGAGAGAGAGAGAGAGAGAGAGAGAGAGAGAGAGAGAGAGAGAAGAGAGAGGGTGATATGCATATATATATATATATATATATATATATATATATATATATATATATATATATATATATATATATATATATATATATATATATATATATATATATATATATATATATATATATATATATATATATATATATATATATAATATATATATATATATATATATATATATATATATATATATATATATATATATATATATATATATATATATATATATATATATATATATATATATATATATATATATATATATATATATATATATATATATATATATATATATATATATATATATATATATATATATATATATATATATATATATATATATATACTCTCTTTATGCACATGCATGCATGTATTTCTGTGTTTCTGTGTGTATGGGTGTGTAGCACAGCGTGAATCCACCATGAACAAGCAATGGCCCAAATCAGCAATATCCATTCCAATAGATAGATTCAACTTCACCAAGGTGAGGCCACTGGGCCGGGACGTCTTCCATTGGATTACTTTGCTTTATTTTATATTTTCCATGATCGGAGCAAATTGCACAAGTGGCTGAATCAGCATGAGTAACAAATAAATAAGAATTTAGTGTATGATCCTACCCTAAAGGCACTCCCGAAAATGCATGTAGCTGTCCAAGATAGGATGCTGGCCATGCTGCTGATTTCAAGCACCAGATAAGCCGTAATATTTGGAATACATCCAGAATTATCGGTACTCAGTTCGGCAACATCCCGATTTGTTGGTAGAAGAGCATTTAGTTGGAAATAACCAAGCATTCTGGGAATATGCAGACATATTTGAGCAATGCGAAATGCAGCAGAGTGGACTGCATCAATGTCATCCGACCTCAGACAAGAGCTGCTTTCAACAATCCGGCTAGCAGCTTTCACCAGCGGAAGCTGTTCCTCAGGTAATTTTCACGCACCGGACCGAATATTGCCATGCAGTGCAGTTTTATTGCGCTTCGCATGCTGAACTTTCCCTTTGTCCGGCAAACACACCGGTTTTCTGTTGCGAATGACAGGAACAATTTCAGCGTGGCAGTGTTAGCGACTGGTCGGTTCATTAATTTAAACTGCTCACGGCGCCAAAACATGTGTAATTGCCAGGCACTGGCGGCGCCGTTTCCGACTTTTTGTTCGTTTAAAATCATTACCACAGCCAGCCAAGCATTAAACAACGATTAGGAAGACAGGCGGTACAAGCCCAACACAGCTGTTATACACTTACTGAATTATGCTGGAGACAAAAATCACGAGCATGCGTCAGGCAATCAGAGGAGCGCCAGCTAGTCAATCTGCGTTCTCTGATGAGTATTGCATTACTAAGCACTGATGAAACAGCAAGAAGCCGGAAACGTTTTACAGTTTCACCATATCCACATCGCCAATGCGAGTTCATGGACAGATGGGACCATTCAATTCGGCCCTGTGCCGACCACTGCCCTGTGCCGACCACTGCCCTGTGCCGACCACTGCCCTGTGCCGACCACTGCCCTGTGCCGACCACTGCCCTGTGCCGACCACTGCCCTGTGCCGACCACTGCCCTGTGCCGACCACTGCCCTGTGCCGACCACTGCCCTGTGCCGACCACTGCCCTGTGCCGACCACTGCCCTGTGCCGACCACTGCCCTGTCCGACCACTGCCCTGTGCCGACCACTGCCCTGTGCCGACCACTGCCCTGTGCCGACCACTGCCCTGTGCCGACCACTGCCCTGTGCCGACCACTGCCCTGTGCCGACCACTGCCCTGTGCCGACCACTGCCCTGTGCCGACCACTGCCCTGTGCCGACCACTGCCCTGTGCCGACCACTGCCCTGTGCCGACCACTGCCCTGTGCCGACCACTGCCCTGTGCCGACCACTGCCCTGTTCGATCGGTGGCAGGTGAGACCCTAGTGTACGGCAGCAGCACTGTTCGATCGGTGGCAGGTGAGACCCTGGTGTACGGCAGCAGCACTGTTCGATCGGTGGCAGGTGAGACCCTGGTGTACGGCAGCAGCACTGTTCGATCGGTGGCAGGTGAGACCCTGGTGTACGGCAGCAGCACTGTTCGATCGGTGGCAGGTGAGACCCTGGTGTACGGCAGCAGCACTGTTCGATCGGTGGCAGGTGAGACCCTGGTGTACGGCAGCAGCACTGTTCGATCGGTGGCAGGTGAGACCCTGGTGTACGGCAGCAGCACTGTTTGATCGGTGGCAGGTGAGACCCTGGTGTACGGCAGCAGCACTGTTTGATCGGTGGCAGGTGAGACCCTGGTGTACGGCAGCAGCACTGTTTGATCGGAGGCTGGTGAGACCCTGGTGTACGGCAGCAGCACTGTTTGATCGGTGGCAGGTGAGACCCTGGTGTACGGCAGCAGCACTGTTTGATCGGTGGCAGGTGAGACCCTGGTGTACGGCAGCAGCACTGTTTGATCGGAGGCAGGTGAGACCCTGGTATACGGCAGCAGCACTGTTTGATCGGTGGCAGGTGAGACTCTGGTGTACGGCAGCGGCACTGTTTGATCGGAGGCAGGTGAGACTCTGGTGTACGGCAGCAGCACTGTTTGATCGGTGGCAAGTGAGACCCTGATGTACGGCAGCAGCACTGTTTGTACGGCAGCAGCACTGTTTGATCGGAGGCAGGTGAGACCCTGGTGTACGGCAGCGGCACTGTTCGATCGGTGGCAGGTGAGACCCTGGTGTACGGCAGCAGCACTGTTTGATCGGTGGCAGGTGAGACCCTGGTGTACGGCAGCAGCACTGTTTGATCGGAGGCAGGTGAGACCCTGGTGTACGGCAGCAGCACTGTTTGATCGGTGGCAGGTGAGACCCTGGTGTACGGCAGCAGCACTGTTTGATCGGAGGCAGGTGAGACTCTGGTGTACGGCAGCAGCACTGTTTGATCGGAGGCTGGTGAGACCCTGATGTACGGCAGCAGCACTGTTTGATCGGTGGCAGGTGAGACCCTGGTGTACGGCAGCGGCACTGTTCGATCGGTGGCAGGTGAGACCCTGGTATACGGCAGCAGCACTGTTTGATCGGAGGCTGGTGAGACCCTGATGTACGGCAGCAGCACTGTTTGATCGGTGGCAGGTGAGACCCTGGTGTACGGTAGCAGCACTGTTCGATCGGTGGCAGGTGATACCCTGGTGTACGGCAGCAGCACTGTTTGATCGGAGGCAGGTGAGACCCTGGTGTACGGCAGCAGCACTGTTTGATCGGTGGCAGGTGAGACCCTGGTGTACGGCAGCAGCACTGTTCGATCGGTGGCAGGTGAGACCCTGGTGTACGGCAGCAGCACTGTTTGATCGGTGGCAGGTGAGACCCTGGTGTACGGCAGCAGCACTGTTTGATCGGAGGCAGGTGAGACCCTGGTGTACGGCAGCAGCACTGTTTGATCGGTGGCAGGTGAGACTCTGGTGTACGGCAGCAGCACTGTTTGATCGGTGGCAGGTGAGACCCTGGTGTACGGCAGCAGCACTGTTTGATCGGAGGCAGGTGACACTCGGGTGTACGGCAGCAGCACTGTTTGATCGGAGGCAGGTGAGACCCTGGTGTACGGCAGCAGCATTGTTTGATCGGTGGCAGGTGAGACTCTGGTGTACGGCAGCGGCACTGTTTGATCGGAGGCAGGTGAGACCCTGGTGTACGGCAGCAGCACTGTTTGATCGGTGGCAGGTGAGACTCTGGTGTACGGCAGCGGCACTGTTTGATCGGTGGCGGGTGAGACCCTGGTGTACGGCAGTAGCACTGTTTGATCGGAGGCTGGTGAGACTCTGGTGCACGGCAGCAGCGAATATGCGCGCACCAGATGGTTTTGTTTTAAAAAAACACACTGATTGGACGAGAATACTGAGTACGACGTGAGTAATTTGGCGGTAGAATAAGCTGGACTTTGGGATGGAATTTCAGACCATCGGACGTCCAATATCGCGGCTGCGTGAAAACCAGACGTTGAAGAGAAACATTGACATTACGCTTGAATGGGCTCATATTTCCAAAGTAGTTTTGCCTATTATGACAGTCAAGTGAGCGGAACATGTTACTGGCGCCTACGGGGCTCATATAAGGCCTGTGGTGCTTACGGGGCTGTGTACTTTCTCTAAACAAAGTACACAGTTTCAGAGAGATAATCTGCACTCTCTTTCGTATCAGCTAAAGACAACATGCTGGAGGGAGGAGGGAATGCACGGCTCATAAGGCCTAGTGTTCTAAATTTAGGAAAATATCTCTCTTAGAGGATAAGGGGCAGGGTGGGCTCTCGGAAGAGCCTCCTCAGCACTCTCCCAAGTGAGAGGGGGCACGGTGGGCTCTTGGAAAAGCCTCGTCAGCACTCTTCCAGGTGAGAGGAGGCACCGTTCGTTTTTGGCCTGGTTTGAATATTTGGACTCGAACATTCAAACCAGGTCCATGATATATCGTACTGGGGCCTAAAAATTCCCGTGGAAGCCACACAAATTCGCGTCAGGGGAACTCAAATTTGTATTGGGCTCCCAAACACACATAGCGTGGACCTAAAAGCACACCGGAAGCTCGAAAGCTCACCGGGTCCCTTCCAAACACGCCGGCAATAGCACAAAAAGCAGCAGGGCTTTCAATTATGCGCCGGGTCCCTAAATAAACACACTGGGAACTCTCAAAATCACACCAGAGGCCCACAAAATGCATTTGGGCCACACAATTGGTATGGGAGTTTAAAAAACCAAGGCCAACAAAGTGTGGCATAATGCCCGACAAACTCCACCGGAACCCGACAAAATAGTCCTGGGCCCAGATGAATTAAACAGGGACAGGCAAAAATCATCCGGGCCAGGAAATTCGTTCTGGAGATCAAAACATGGCTCCATAGGCCCAAAGAATCGCATAGGATCCCCCCCCCTCCACCCAGAAAAAAAAATGTGCGGAACCCTAAAAGCGCGCCGGGGCCAAGAATTGACCTTTCGGTGTCCCTGCTTAATAATATGGACGCCAGCCAACAATAAAATACTTTGCATAGGTTGAACAGGGGAGGGGCTGGAATCCGGTATGATTGAAACGGTTGCGACTGTTAAGTCTTTTGCAATACTCATGCCATTTGAAGCTTGATTTTATGCATATATGCACTGGTAGAGCTTGGGGAGGCATTCTGGCTAGCCCTCCGCCCCCGCCATAGGTTCGATTTTTCTCAACTCTCGCACTGAAATGGCATTTTCTCGGAGTATAAAACATTTTATGCGATAAATATTGTCTTCAGCGAACCCACACACTGCTCAAATCCGACGACGTTCTCGAATTTGGAGAAAACATTTTGAAATTCCTCTCACCAATGGTCGAAAACCAGCCTTCTGTATCCACCAGTGCACAGATGCATATATTCTGCTGCCAGTCCAAGTTTCGGACAGCCATGAAATAAGTCCGGTAGCGATCTCCCTCAGACCGTTGACGAAATCTTCAAAGTACAGGGGAAAAAATAAAAAATGATGTGTCCACCCCATATGTGTCCACTCCTCCGGCCGTAAAAAGGCACCCATCCAGGAAGGCTCAGTGCAATGACAGGTGCAGTGCCAGTTGTAAGCAAATAGTGTTACTGGTGCAACGAAGTTAATTTCGGACCTCTCTTTTGGAATCCGTTTAGCCATACAGTATCTTGGGATGCGAGCTCCGAGCGGATCCCGTTCGGTCGGCCGACGCCTGCCGACGCCTGCCGACTCCTGCCGACGCCTGCCGACGCCTGCCGACGCCTGCCGACGCCTGCCGACTCCTGCCGACGCCTGCCGACGCCTGCCGACGCCTGCCGACTCCTGCCGACGCCTGCCGACTCCTGCCGACGCCTGCCGACGCCTGCCGACGCCTGCCGACGCCTGCCGACGCCTGCCGACGCCTGCCGACGCCTGCCGACTCCTGCCGACGCCTGCCGACGCCTGCCGACGCCTGCCGACTCCTGCCGACGCCTGCCGACGCCTGCCGACGCCTGCCGACGCCTGCCGACGCCTGCCGACGCCTGCCGACGCCTGCCGACTCCTGCCGACGCCTGCCGACGCCTGCCGACGCCTGCCGACGCCGACGTCGGCACTTGTGCCCCGGCGGCGGCGACCATTGTTTTCCTCAGTCAACTTCCTCTCTCACGGCGTACCAGCGTGCCAGGCCGGCCGGCAGCTGGCCCATTTCACGACAAATCGGCCAGGCAAAGGGGTGATTGTCCACCCTCGTGTCTCAGATTTTGAGAAAAATTGGTACATAGGGCCCTGAATCCACCTGTGCAAATTTTACTTCGATCAGGCCAGTGGTTCAGGAGTTATAGCCTCGGGCATTTCGCCTCGGGTATTTCTGGAAGGTAAATACGTACATTATTGGAGGTAAATTAGAAGACATAAATTCACACAATGTCAGAGGACACGTTGCTACGCGTTCTCTGCCAAAACATGGTCCTTCCATTCTGTCAATAAAAAAATCACGGGCATCGAGGTCACCGGAGGTCACGTGACTTGAGATCTTCGGGTAACTCTTATTATTCGTCACATATGACAAATATTGTCAGAATTAGATTCCTTGGATCATTGCGAGTTCAAAAATGTTTGGATATTTATATTTTGAGTGATAAATAACTTAGTTATCGGCCACCGAACATAACCTTGCAGCGTGACCTCCCAGAAATTCCCGAGGCTATAACTCCTGACATGATGGAAGTAAAATTTGCACAGGTGGATTCAGGGCATAAGATAACACTATGCACCAATTTTGCTCAAAATCTGAGACTGGGGAGGGGACAGCGGGGGCAGTCGCCCCTCCTGCCGTGAGACTGAGGGGGGGGGGCGCCGCCCCCTGAAATTTGAGGAGGTCCATATCTGGAAATGCACAGGAAAAAAAGGTGAGCAAGGAGGCCGACGAGACAGAAGATCATGCTGTCAAGGAGGCCCCAAGACTGGCAACGAGGCTCCCGCTAAATCTAACCTGGTCCTAATAACAGACGTAGGACAGAGATTGGGAGGAGGCCCCAGGACGAAAAGGATGCCACCGAGACGGGTAGGAAGCTACCCAGATTAGACAAGGCTTCCGATGGGTAGCAGGATATTCTTAATTTGGAAAACGAGGCCCCCAAGAATGAAGAGGAGGCCCCTACGATAGAAAATAAGGAATGGGATATATTTATCCGGACGCAAGAGGGAGCCCCAAGATGGGTAAGAAGGTCTCCGCAGGAATGAGAGAAGGCCACTGAGACCAGCCAGATGAGGCCCACATTTTGGAAGAGGAGGACCCTAGGAGAGAAGATTTGGGACTATAACACAAAAGCATCCTGCTAAGAGGATAATGAGGCTCCAAACACAGGTGAAGAGGCCTCCAAAACGTGAGAGGAGGTCCCTAATTTGAAAAAGGAGCCACCTAGGAGAGGATAGGAGGCCCCAGAAATCAAGAGAGTGCCGACAATTGGCACGGAGGACCCCAAGATTGCAAAGGAGGCCTCCAGGATTACAAAGGAGGTCCCCAGGGTTGCAAAGGAGGCCCCAAGATTGCAAAGGAGGCCCCTTGGTTTGCAAAGGAGACCCCCATGATTGCAAAGGAGGCCCCCATGATTGGAAAGGAGGCCCACAGGATTGCAAAGAAGGCCCACAGGATTGCAAAGGAAGCCCCAATACGGGAAAGGAGGCCCTAAGACGGAAGAGAAAGCCAGTGGATATGAAATGAGATTTCGGAGACGCAAAAACAGGCCCCAAAACGGGTAAGGTTTCGCCAAGATAGAAAAGGATGATCCAGAAACGTGGCAGGATACACCTAATTCGGAAGAGGACGACACAGATTGGAAATGAAACCCCATGATGAACGAGGGGGCCCCTAAAATAGGAAAGAAAGGCCATTAGATAAGAGGGATGGTTCCCAGGCGAGAAAGAAGGTTCCACGACGGGTAAGAAGGTCCCCAGAAAATGACAAGGGAACTGAGATAGGAAAGGTTGCTTGTAATTTGGAAGAGGAGGCACCTGGGAGAGAAGAGGAGTCTACCAGGAGATAAGAGGCCACCCTTAAAATGGGCAAATATCGAATCAAAACGCAGAGCAGGAGGCCCCCAAGACGTGAGAGGAGGCCCCTAATTTGAAAAAGAAGGTCTTTAGAAGAGAAAAGTAGGCCCCTGCCGGACTTGAGAGGAGTCCCTCAAGACGGAATAGGAGGTCTCCAGGGCCGAAGGAAGCTCCGAAGACCGGAAGGTGTTCCCAGGAAATCAGAGGAGGCCCCTAATTTGACAAGATGGGAGTGGTAGCAGGTATTGAAGGAGGTGAGGTTTCCAAAATTGAAGATGCCCTCAAGACGGGTAGGCTTTGCCAGGACAAAGGAGGAGGCCCACGAGGTGTGGCAGGAGGCCCCTAATTTGTCAGAGAATGTCCCTGGAACATGAGAGGAAGCCCCATGCCATGTTAAAGGTGCCCCAGGATGTAGGAGGAGTCCCTTCAAGACGGGAGAGGGGGCCATTTGATATGGATGGCGGTAGGACACGAGAAGACATCCAAAACCGGTAAAGAGGCTCCAGGAGACCCCCTAAGACGCGAGAGGAGGCCTAAAATTTGCAAGAAGCCCTAAGAAATTATAGGTGTCGTGCTGGGATACCTGAAAATCACGACATGGTCCCAAAAAGAGCCGGCCGGGGCCCCTGAAAATCACGCTGAGCCTGGGGTACCAAAAGTCACGCCCGGACCATGCAAATCACGCTAGGGGCAAGACAGGTCGTACCGTTCCCTAACAGTCTCATTGGGACACAAATGAAGCCGGGGCGACGAAAAAAATCAGGACATGGATAATCACTCTGGGGCCCCACCAATGACGCCAAAAGCATCAAAACGTGTTGGACGCCAAAAAAGTGTCGAGATCGCTAAAACTCGCGCTAGGGATCCAAGCAAATGACGTCGGGACACAAAAATTACATTGGACTCAAAAAAGTCACGTCGCAACCCTTGAAAGTCACACTGGGGGCCCGAAAGGTCGCGCCAGGCCCCAAAAGTTGCAGCTACCCTAACAAATCAATTCTCAACCGGAATGTTACTTTACGGCCTCAAATATCGGGTCAGTCCCCAAAAAAACATTTGGGCACCGGAAAAAACGTTTTAGGGCATCGATAAAAAAGTCGCACCGGCAGACCGAAGAATCGTACCGGGGCCCACAAATATCACATAAGGACCTTTAAAAAGCTAGAACTCGATGTCCAAAAAGTTCACACCGAGACTCGATCGAATCGACCACAGCACCGGCAAATTGAGAACAGGTCCGGAAAAAAAATTACCCGGAGGGCTTTTACACTCCGAAAAAAGACTCCTTTGGTGGCCGCAGTGGCATATCAAAGGGGCAAATGTCCCCTCGCTCCTGAGAGGGATAAGCTCCCAAGAATCGTGCCGGGCCCCCAAAAAGTCGCGTTGGGGCCACAAAAATTCGCGTCGGTCCACCAGAATTCGCGCAGGGGGCTAACCCGATAAATACGGCAGGCCCAGAAAACTCGCTCCGAGGCCCGAAAATCTGCAACAGGAACCGCCAAGATCACGTTGGGGTCACAGCTAAGTACAATGCGCCCCGCAAACTCGAACTGGTTCCCCAAATATCGCGTTCGGGACCCACAATTCCCATCGGTAGTCCCAAAAAATTGGTCTGGGCATCAAACATTCACGTCGGGCTCTAAAAATTGGCCTCTAGGGCCCCACATAAGCATAGTGTGACTCCAAAAATCGCATCAGTATCCCCCCCAAAAAAATCAAGCCGGAGCCTTCCAAAATAAGGAGGGATTCCCAAAAAAATAACTGTCCGGGTCAGGAAAATGGCTCTGGAGCACCGAACATATTATCAGATGCATTCACAAATCGCGTACGGCCCAGAAAAGCATACCGGAACTCGAAAAAAATCAAGGTGAGATACAAAAACATGGCGCCAGGGGTTCGAAAAATCAGGCCGGGATTCGGACTTTAAAGAAAGTTCAGAAGAGATACACAAAATCGCGTTCAGCCCAGGAAACTGGCGTTCGGTCCCCGGAACCACGCGCCTGGACGCGATAAGTCGCGCTAGGACCCAGACAAATCGCACCGAAGCTCCAAAGTTGTACTGGGGCCACACAAATGTGCGTCAGAAGCCCCAAATAAACACAGCGGGACCCTAAGAGCACAAGGGGGCCGAAAGTGCAACTGGCTCTCCAATGCGCACAGTCTCGCAAAAAGCGACAGGGCCTTAAAACATGCGTTGCAGCCTTAAATTGACATACCGGGAGCTGTAAGAAAATACACCGGAAGTTCTCAAGGCACACAAGGGCCATGCGACCGCACAAGAGCCTGAAAAAGAGGCTGGGGCGGCAAAAAGCAACATGGTCCCAAAACGAACAAAAATGCCGAGCACTAAATAACCACATCGGGATCTTTGAAAGCGCCCCGACACCTAAAAAAATCCTCGGTGCACAAAAAAGCAACAAACCCTAAAACGAGCAGGGGTTTCGAAAATGTGTTGGGCTCCTAACAAAAATGGGTTGAAGCCCTAAGACACATCCGTAGACGAAGAAAGACGAAACGGGTCCAAAAAAGGACACTGAGACAGGGCCTCGGTTCGGTAGCCAATCTGCGAGCATATTTAATCAAAGATATGAGGTGCATCAAAGCTCAGCGGGTATCCGAATTTCTTAACCACGATAAAATTTCGGAAGGAGGGGACTAATGACCGAATTTAATTAATCGAATTTTCGCTGCGAACGTCCATACGAAGCATTCCATCACGTCAAATATGGCGCAAGTCTATCATGTGGCAGCAATTAGCAAAACGTAGGAGGCCTAGCAGAAATCGTAGCACCGCACGAAGTGTGGCGAATGCGCCGAATGCGCAAGAAGGGTGTGCATGTGCACGAACGTTGGCGTCGTGGCGACCGGACGCTATGAACTGGAATGTCTGAAATTGGGAAATTTTACATTTTAAAGTGATTTGTGTATGTGTAATTTCAGCAGTGTGAGGTGACTTATCAAGGGATACCACAAGAAAACATTATAACAGGGTGGGGGAGTTAGGGTTGAAATCGGACGAATCAGAAACGATAGTGGTAGATTAGGCCCCTCCATAGGACAATTCAGTTGATCACTAATTATTTTATTTAAAAAGGTCCCCTTTGACAAAATAGTGGTCGAAATCCGAGGACTTTTTAAGTAGGTGGACTCCCTCCAAATACGTTTCCCACCTTCCCCCTGGACGCAAATATAGGAATGCCACTGGTCTCTCAATAATTTTCAGAAACATGGGGCAAAGTCAACATTGAGGGGCAAATTCCCCCTCACAAACATACAAAACAACACCGATGCCCCATACAAATTGGGACGAATGATGTTTTTAAATGCATTTTCTTCCTACAAACTTGTCTCTGTGATTACTGCCTGCATGATTAGAGCTTCCCAGCTTCAATGCCTTCTCAACGACGTCATTTACAAAATGGTGCAGCACAGCGAAAACCATGGGCGTGACGGCGTGGAATTTGAAGGTTTTGCATTATTTGTGCATTGCCATTGTTGCATTGTCAGTTATGCACTTTTGTTCAATGCTTGGTTTTGCCGTGAATATATTCGCTGATAATTCATTATTTTAGCTTGTGTGCCAGGTGCCTTGCAGTCAGCACCAAATGTTATAAAAATCAATAAATCCTAAGATAGCGATAAGAAAACCAATTCAATCCACTTCTCGTTGTCACCTTCGCGAAATTGTCGTCCTAGGACTGAGAAATGATCGTTTAAGCTTACTTATGACATCAAGCTGGTGGGAATGACTAACAGTAGTGATGAATCGAGCTATATTCAGTTAGACTTGGTGGACATAGAAGTGGGTTGATCAATGGGAGATATCTTTAAGATATGTTCAGCACCAGCCCCGCAAGCTCGCTGGAATCTAGAGGCCAGCGGGAAGATTCTTCTGGTCGAGAAAGCATCAAGACATTGGTTTGTTTTGGCACTGAGGTATTTATCCACATTTGCTTATTTATACCCTGGCATGACTCAGTTCTCAGCGAAAAAAAAAAGATTATTGCAATTGCGTTTTGCGTAAATGATGCACCATGCCAAGAACAAACAAGACATAAATATGAAATCATGTTTCCTATTCTTGCACCATACCAAGGGCCTAAAAAACAATAGGAGGCCCCTTTCGGGGAGCAGGAGGCCCCCTTCCAATATTTCCCCCCCTGGAAGAATTTCGTGGCGACGCCACTGACTCGCAGACAAAGAGAACTTGCCTACATTGGCAAAAAGTGAGGTTTGCAATCGTGATGTCTATGAACTTCCAAGCATAGAATGGTGATTCAACCGTATGTTACCTTTTAGCTCAGGAACCCCTAAAACGTCGATATTTCAGATATAAAATGGTTAGCTTGCAACCCATCATTTGTTGGCATTAACCAAGTTAGTTTATCTTTAAATATTGGAATACATGTCCATTTTTATATTTTAATTATTTCAACTGTTAGCATATTTAGGACCCTTAGAGAATAGCTGTTCACACTTTGAATCTAGACGTATCGAAGAGAGATTGTTCACCCTGAAGGGGATGGGAGGTGGGAGAGTGGGCCGTCCATTGGGCTGATGTGACGCTCGAAAAGTGCCACCCACCAAATGTCGTATATCTCGTGGGACCCACTATGAGAAGGCGGCGGTGAATGTTGCCTAAGTCGAAGACTGCATAGCTTTTCAGCAATATTTCTTCAACTTAAAGGTCATATTAAATGTCACCATTATCTCATCATGCTACTCGCAGCATCATTCCAACATATAAGAGAGAGACTTATGAAAATGACTAGTGCCGTACTAATAACATTTAAATAGACTAAGTTAGTTTAAGTTATGGATCTGCTATCAGACGACGGATCCTTAACCTGACCAGTTGCAATGCAATGCAAACCTGTTGCAGTCTTTTACTTGCCTCAGCACCGCTAACGCTTGTTCCACTACCGCTAATACATGCTCTAGCACCGCTAACACCTGCTTCAGCACCGCAAACGCCTGCTCCAACACCGCTGGCGCCGACACCTGCTGCAACATTGCTAACACGTACTCTACCACCGCTAACACTTGCTCCACCACCACCAACACCTGCTCCAGCACCACTGATATCTGCTCCAAAACTGTTAACACCTGATCCAGCACCGCAAACACCTGCTCCACCACAGCTATTACGTGCTCCACCACCGCATACCCTTGTCCGTCGAGCTCCAACACATGCTCCACTACCGCTGTTACCTGCTTCACCAATCCCAAGTTCCTGATCGCTAAAACCTGTACCACCGTTGCCATCTGCTCCGTTTCTGTCAACTCCTACCCCTTGAGCGCTACCACCAACACCACCAGTGCTGTCATCTGCTCCACTACCGCTCACCACCGCCTGGCGGTCGCTATTTCTCGTTACTTCACACACACCTCTGGCTGCTCCACTGCTACATATTGCTCCCTTATTGCTGCTTTCAAATTCTGCATGGCTACCTCGAGCTGCTACGACATCTACTCTACCTCCTTCCGCTACGAATCCCATCAAGTTGCACTCATCAACTTCCGTGTGTTTTGGATCATCCGGGTGGCTGACACTTCCCGTGCCCATATTCCCAATTCAAATTGCAGTCTATGTTCCTTCCAGCGCGTGCTGCCGAGGTATTTTGCTTGCATTGTTCTCTGATTATTTTTCAGATCATTGCCGGTTAGTTTGTGGACTTTGGCACCATGTCGCTGCATGTTACTTTTGCGCATAAATAAGTGGCATGAAGTACAGGGTAGCTTGGTCGATTTCTGAGTATAGGTAGTTCTACCCACGATTTATATAGGAACAAATTATGCCGTTCACTTTCGGAGAGTTGAGTCGGCCAACAGCAGTGATCAGGTTGGACGATGCGATAGAAATGGCGAAGGATCTGAAAAGAGTGATATGGATCAGTACAAGTTTGCAACATTGGGTAAATGCATATAAGCTGATTTATCACTTTGGCATGTACCAACACACACTCACGACACCTAGCGACAGAATACAGCATTATTTTATAAATGTGAGAGGTAGCGAACATAATTCCAGAGTACAGTATGACCGCAGCCAACAAATAAAGCATGCAAATACGTCTGGCTTCAAGATCAATACAGGTACTTGAAAATCAAACTTAGGAGATGGCATTCCTTGAAAAATGTGACCGTTTTCCAAACCTCTTCTTCTGCTGTACTGTTCCACTCAAACAAAACATTAAATGACCCGCTCATTGTTGTGTTATGGTTCCCAGACCAGGCAACTGCCATAGCAGCTCATTGTTGTGTAATGGTTCCCAGACCAGGCAACTGCCATAGCAGCTCATTGTTGTGTTATGGTTCCCAGACCAGGCAACTGCCATAGCAGCTCATTGTTGTGTTATGGTTCCCAGACCAGGCAACTGCCATAGCAGGGCAGCATGGCTTTTTATGCTCTTCAACCTACATTTTAATTTTGCGCCCAACAAAACACTCAGTCATGGCTACGCAGGCATAAGGGCAGCTAGAAGGGCATGCCAGTTGCTGAAGAAATATGATGGGTCAAGAAATATGAAGACTAGTATCCGAAATTTTCAGACATTTAGTGTCGGGTGGCACACACAAGTAAACCATGTTCAACTCTCAATCTCCCTGTCCAATCAGTAATTTTCTGCTCCTCCCATTTTCCAACGTATTTCAATATTTCTGGCATCTTGTGTCCACTATTTATCAGTGTACAATTTTGCTCATTTTCCATTCTAAGTGCCCACAATTTAGGACGTAATGGGGCGACGTTCAGATGGATGGGTGTATATGTTATAAAGGTTTCAGTTATAAGGGTCAAGCTCATAATTTGCACCATATTTGTGTTCCTATTCCTCTTCATGCACTACAGTCTGATAAATGTTAATAATGTGATTTGCATGTGTACTGTGATGTCATGACGATTTTGGCATGAGATATTGTGATCGCAATGGGCATGCATTATATAATCCAAGAAAACTAGGTGTTACACTGAAAAATTTGCGAAACAGCAAAACAGTTCGAGCATGATAAATATACTCGGTTCGAAAAGGGAACGCAACGATACTTAAAGCCAAACTGGTGCATCGTGTCATACTACGTGTTTGCTAACTGCGTAGTTTTGCCATTGCTTTGCTTGCTGTCTGATATGAGCTTTTATGTGTTTCGGTCCTTGCTGTCTGTTAAGTGTCACGTGCACTAAAGCGCAGTCCTTTTGCCTCAGCATGCCATCAACATTTTTAGTCTTTAGGATTAATCGAGCCGAGCTCTCGGCGCGCATCAGAGACGTGTTAATCGAGCCGAGCTCTCGGCGCGCATCAGAGACATCAGAGACATCAGAGACATCAGAGACATCAGAGACGTGTTCGCAGCGGCGTTTTCCCGTGACAGCGCGTACTGCGCAGGACGTCGCGGTAATACGATATGGATGACACCAGAAACTGGATGGGGTGTTGTAATCTGTTTTCAGAGTACCTTTTCTCTTAATTCGCTTATGATGATTAGTGTACCATATTAGTGTGCCATGATTAGTGTGCCATGATTGTGATTAGTGTACCATGGTGATATTTGTATTTCAATATTACTCTTATAGTTGTGTCGAGAGAAAAAAGAGAAAAAAAGTAATGTCAGTCCCAGCGTTCTGAAGTGATCTTTGCGGTTCAGCTAGAAATGATTTCAGGAATTGCCAAACTGTCGATGTATTTTGAAAAATAAAGCATTGATGTCCATTGGGAGACTTATCTACAGTTCATTAGACGTTCAGGAAATCAGCTTGCTGAAATTGATTAGTGATGTGTCCCAATTCTGTTCATTAATAGGTAACATTGTACCTTGACTTTGTGAAGCATGTTGTGAAATGTGACTAGTTAAAAGCTAAATAATCTCAAGTTTTATCCAGGAACATATGCACATATTCATTAACATCCCATTAACATCCTATTTATGGTACCCTAAATATATGATTAAGCTTCGTCTATTCCAGTGAAGCATAAAGTGCACCCAAGGGGCTGTTCACTGAACGCATTCTGCACTTCATGTGACAAAAAATCACGAAGTTTCTAGACCTCAAATTCACGTTGTTGGAATTCGAGTCCTCTTTTTGGGGGCGGGGGTAGGATTCCTCACGAAAATCCGGTGAACGCTATTGCTTGAGAAAGCACCCCTCAGTTTTTTTAAAAACAATTATCCACCTATGGTTCTGGCAAACATTCATATATGCACTCCAGATACATCAACTGATTTGCGACCAATAGGTTTAGATTATGGTTGTCTTCCTGCACATCTTCGTCATTACACAGAAATCACTCACCACGAATCAGCTGACCAAGACATATCAGCATCTCCCACGTCGAATCCTGAGTACAGACAGCAGTCGCCTGCTGTTCAGGATCATCTTGGTCTACGAAAGCTGTTCCCATTTTTTTTCCCGTGCTTAGGTTTTATTGCCAAACGTTTTTCTTTTCAAGGGGCCTTCGATGGATTTCATCAAACATTCCGAAATCCTCCCCACCATGGTGCCTGGTTGACGATGAAACACCGCCTGATGATCCTGTCATTGAGGATGTGTTGAAAATCCAACAAATCAAATATCAGTGCTTACCGAACTGACCATGTGCACCTTTCAAACAATTCTGGTACCATCTTTCACTATTCTGGCCTGTGTGTATGCAGGCCTGGCGTGCTTACAAACATCTCGAAATACAGCAAGGAAGCTGGATACTTCAGGGACTGGATGCTGCAAGACCTAGACTGTTTCGGGTCATTGTGGGGGGAAGCACGAGGCGCAAGCGAGACTGAGACTGATTCTGGTAATTGTGTGTGGGGGGGGGAGGGGAAAACACGCACTCTAATATGTGCGAGCCGCATGCTGCTGCTAACGTCTCACCTTCACTCTGGCAGCCAATGGCTGTCGGCTGTCTCTACCCGCGCAGCTGGAGACTAACAGCTGTGACACTCACTTCATGAGGACACAGCCTTCAGCAGCCAAGAGGACGTCCATCCACCTCAAGCACCTGCCGCCGAGCAAGATGAGCGGGAACAGCGGCAGCAGCAGCAATGGCCAGCGTTCGGCCCAAGCACACGAGAGTTGCACACCGATGAAGGCGTGTGAAGCGCAAAAGTCGAACTGCCTGCTGCCGGCAACCTACCGGACCGCGATTACTGCGTGCAGGAAGAAGCGATACCGGGTCCCAGTAGCCCGTGGTACAGCAGCGACAAGAACACCGAACAGACAGTGAGAGCCAGCGAGAGTCGGCCAACACGCAGCTTCCCAAGCCGAGACCGCCCACAAAGAAGCCGATGTCGTACCCGGCCGGCCACGTCGCTTTTAGTACTACAGCATTGACAGTGATGGCTCTCGCTCGAAGTACTACAGCTCGTACACATGGCTCTCGCTCGAAGGTGATAACTGACCATGTGAATGTGTCCCAATCCATTTGGACATGCCCACTGCCTTCATGTAGTGTGCCCTCCGAATAGTTTTTAGAAACCTACACCTACGTGTCCAAGAACACATAATTAGCAATGCTCCTCTTTAGGCTGGCCACGTAACATTCGTAAGATGCCTATATATAGGGATGGATCTCGGTATATGTATCCCCCCACTCAATAAGTAATGGTCTTTCTAGAGAGGTACCTGGCAGTGGAAAGCTGCTGGCTTCTACCTCCCTGCTTCTGGTTAAATAACCCGTGTCTTCCTCTCTGTGTTTGTTACACAGATGCTCGCACCTATACCACTACCCGATTTATCCTCGTTCCTCTGTCACGGGAGGGGCATATGTGTAACATATGCCCCTCCTGGCATATGGCCCTCTGGTCCTCCCTGCTCGTACGTCAGGTGATGCATGAATTACTTCCTTAAAGTAAACTGGCGACGGCGGGAAGCTGATGTGCATCCTCTCCCTGAAAATTCGTCTTCTCCGGCGAATGTTTTCCATCTTCTGTCTTCCATAGTACCAATGCCAAGATAGGCACGTAGTTGCAATAAAACGTAAACTTCGCTATGCTAGCCAAACACCGTACAAGCATACTAGGCACCACAAACATACAAAGCATGCTAGGCAGTTTAACCTGCAATGGTATAGGAATATTTGAAACCGAATAGCACTCCACCCTATGACAATCCTTCATTGAATTTAAGAACCGATTTTGTGCGTGATTTCTTGCTCTGAAACCCGAGACATTTGAAAGAATTTGTCCTACATTCCAACTTCCATGAAACACAGCCATGCATTTTCTTGAATAAGAATATATTTGTTTTGGGTTACTTATTTCTGCATTCTTGACACATAAATTAGACTTCTCATGAAACTAGAAAAGTCTTATGCAGTAACTTTTTGTCTGCAATAAGACAAAATGATCAGGATAAAACTGGACCTAGATCTGATTTTAAGGCAAGTAGGATTTAAAACGTTACAACCAGAAAGTTATTAATGTTTCAAAAGGGTGATGGTCGGGTCAGACCAAGCCGAGCCGACCCAGGGCAGGTCGCTCAGATCAACTTGTGTAGTACATCTACAGGAATAGACTCGCCTGGGCTTCACCCTCTCTCGTAATGGCATACTACAAGCGTGATTTTTCATCCCAGTTTTGCTCCGAGTAAGTTTCCTGGATGGTGAGTGGTACGCGTCCGTTCAGATGCGGGTGCTTCTTGCAGGAAGCGACGTCATCGGGCAAGCATGCATATGTCATGCCTGTAATTGCCACTCTGCCCCAGGGCTCAAAGGCCGATGTCTGACGGTGAAATATTCAGGCCGGTTGCTATCCATTCGGCCGATGTAAATGTCAAAGTCCACGTAGAGGGCCTGACGGCATTCTCCGTGACAGCAATGGCGCAGCCAATCAGGCGCTGATCCTGCCGTATCACCGTCAAATGTACGCCATTTATGACTGGCACTGATCCTACCGTATCACCGTCAAATGTACGCCATTTATGACTGGCACTGATCCTACCGTATCACCGTCAAATGTACGCCATTTATGGCTGGCACTGTGATCCTACCGTATCACCGTCAAATGTACGTCATTTATACCTAGTATGACCATGTACCCTTTATGGCACTGATCCTACCGTATCACCGTCAAATGTACGCCATTTATGACTGGCATCCCACCGCAATCCCATTACGGCCCATTTATGACTGGCACTGATCCTACCGTATCACCGTCAAATGTACGCCATTTATGACTTGCGCTGATCCTGCCGTATCACCGTCAAATGTACGCCATTTATGACTGGCACTGATCCTACCGTATCACCGTCAAATGTACGCCATTTATGACTGGCACTGATCCTACCGTATCACCGTCAAATGTACGCCATTTATGACTGGCACTGATCCTACCGTATCACCGTCAAATGTGCGCCATTTATGACTGGCGCTGATCCTACCGTATCACCGTCAAATGTACGCCATTTATGACTGGCGCTGATCCTGCCGTATCACCGTCAAATGTACGCCATTTATGACTGGGGCTGATCCTGCCTTTGTTTGTCACCGTCAAATGTACGCCATTTATGACTGGCGTTGATCCTGCCGTATCACCATCAAATATATGCCATTTATGACTTGCGCTGATCCTGCCGTATCACCATCAAATATACGCCATTTATGACTGGCGCTGATCCTACCGTATCACCGTCAAACGTACGCCATTTATGACTGGCGTTGATCCTGCCGTATCACCGTCAAATGTACGCCATTTGTGACTTGCGCTGATCCTGCCGTATCACCGTCAAATGCACGCGATGTATGACTAACACATGCTGTGTCGTCGGTAAGGTTGTTAAAGGTGCAGCAGGCCATTACGTCCGCCAGAGAAGCCGTGGGCGGATTCTCTGGAGCAGTGACAGGGGCGGATTCAGAAATTTTGATGGAGGTGAGGACTTCTATAGAGGGGCACCATCTGGCCTGAGGACTGTCACTCGTTTTGATGATTTTTTTATCGGCAAGTCTGTTCGAACTTAGCAATGTTTCGGGGAACTGGCACTAATGGTGACCCCCACCCGCTGCCTGGCGAAACTCCACCATCTGACTGTGGACAAGGCGCAAACGCTTATGCGTGAATGTGACTGTGGGCGCTCGTTGAGCGCGGCTGACAGCGCAGCCTAGGCTTTGCCATCGGTTGACCATTTCAACATGACATCCACACTACCGTCGCCAGACGGCATACAAACGCACACCGGAGGGGGGACGGCATCCGCCCACCCCTCCTGTTTTTCCACGATATCTCATAAATAGGCGGGAATATTGCAAATACATATTGTGACTTCATTAAAAATGATTGCAAAAAACCTTCATTTAAAAAGTGCATCCTATGCAACAACAAATTAGAAATATGTTTGTATGATATAATGATTTGTCATGCGACTGAGCGATAGTATGACTAATTCTCATGAAAATCATTGGTGCTTACTTTGTTGAAATAAATCCTCAAGGTAAGTGTTCATATGATGCAACAATAACAAAATAATAGACATGTGTGGCGTTGACTGCGAAGCACCAGCTACAACCAGCAAACGATTGCCCTTTCTTCGGCTCCTGGTTACGCAATTGGTTGTTATATATCGGCATGTACGAACATCAAATGATGCCTTGGACCACTAAAGATGATTTACACACAATCATGCACAATTTTACTGTTGGAAAATACAAGCACGGCCGCAAATGGTTATGATAAATCTTCCACCCCGCACATCCATTTTCTCCTGACAGTGCCACTGCATATGTTTCATAAATCTGACATTCTGAAAATGTCTTGAGCAGCAGAATTAACCTGAGCTATTCCGTTTTGAAATAAACTTAATAGATTCTCAGATCTTGAGGGAGGGGGGGTTTCCCACTTACAGATTTAGTTATAAAAGAACCCTACCGGAATAGGATCATATGCTCCCTTTTGCTACCATTATTGGGCCGGTGTTTTCATTAACCGTTGCCAATGACAATTACACCAAACCAAAGCATAATTTGTGAGCTCTCTCTGATAACCAGACATGTCCACATGGGTGTCAAGTTGTGAACTGGAGTCGGAGGTGGTGCAAATGACAAATGTGATGGCAAAGCTGACCCGAAAACCATCTATTTCTAGTGTACGCCCATAGGTCCAAGGGTTACGTTTCGGCCTGGTTGGGGGAGGGGGGGACAAATCAATGATTGATGGGGTCAGTGCCCCCCTTCGCGTATGCATAGTGACACGCCTGTATGCACAGTGAACACACTTCTCAGTTCTAACCATACCATTAAGTTGTGATAAAATTAGCGACTCTGGCGTAAAAATATGAGCGGTTATGCGTTGTGCCATGTCGTTATCTTCTCATTATATGACATATCCATTTAAGGTCCGTCAAACATTTTCTAGTGATCCAATAACTATGTCCTTATACTCGTTTTATACAGTAAAGCTCGCCGATTTTATTTCATGTGATGGAGAGAAGCTCCATGCCATCACGAACTTCCTACGCCCGAAAAACGCCACCGACCTCCTGTCATCTATGGGTCTGGCCAACCAGCTGGGCGGAATGTCGACCAACCTCACCTACGTGGCAGCGCTTCTCAGAGACCTAAAGGCACATCTGGTGCAGGCCGGCCCAGCACGTGGCAGCGCCTCTCAGAGACCTAAAGGCACATCTGGTGTTGGACGGCGCGCGCGAGGCGGCGCTTCTCCGCGTCCAGTCCGTTCTGTCAGTACCACCCGTCACGGCGTATTTTGACTCGAGCCTGCCGACCACACTGCAGGTGGACGCTGCTGGGACAAACGAGCCAGGCTGTGCGCTGATACAGCGCCACGGCGACACCTGGCGGCCGGTCCGATGATGGTCTCAATTCGTCACCGACACCGATTCCGGCTATGCGGTGGTCAAATTGGAGATTGCTGCCTGCATGAGCGATCTAGAAGTGCCGCATATACGTGGCCGGTCTACCGTATTTCGATCTCGTGGTGGACCACTGTCTCCTGGTCCCAACCCTGAATAATAGTAAGGTGCTGAATGAGATGGATTACCCTTGGCTCCAGCAGGCCCGGACGAAGTTCAGCGGTTACACCTTCACTGCCAGCTGGCAGCCACAGAGTGGCCGACGCACTCTGACGGTCGCCCGTCTCCGACCCGGTCGTTGAGGACTAGGTGGTAGAGGACGGCCCTGGAGACGACCGGCAACACAAAGCTGTGTTGCAGAAGTCATTCGGTGTGAATTACCACAGGCGCACAACATACATTACCTGATGATTGTAATGTCTGGCGTTCGAAGCTGAATTGTTGCGCAAATCCAGCGCAGTTGAGGCCAGGTCGGTCCTGTCGGATCGACAGACAATGCTTGGCACGACAGACGGCCGCTGAGCGTACACCTTCAGGACTGTGTACTCGTCTAAATGTTCAGACGATTGGTGAGAAGTACCTGGCTGCCAATTGTCTTGGTTCGTTGACGCTGCTAGCGCGAGGTACAAACTTACCGAATTCTCACGGATGACGAACCATAATGGCCGTCCAAACTCTCTAAACTACCTTTTCCGCTTGGCGCCGTGAGACACACAGTGCCCAGTGCAGCATGGCGATCTATTTTTCTCAGATGCTACGCTGTAACTGACCGGCTGCCGCCACCCTCCGGCTACAGTCCCATCATTGTACGGAACGCTATTGTCTTAAATTGATTGGCAATCTTCCAATTTCTCTTTACCCCATCGTTGCGGCGTGTACGAGTCCATTACCGGTGCGCGCCCGGCGCGACCCGGCATGAATAACATCGGCCGCGCCATTAGCCTGCCTATAACAATGATCACGCAAACTCAATGACGTGTATTTGCGTTGGCGGCACCGGTCGCCGCCCGGCCGCGCGAGACGGCCCCTGTGATTTGGCGGGACTGGGGCGCGCCATCCGGCGGCGCGCCATGTTTGTCACACCGCGCAGTCGACTCTTTAACATCACTGGAGACGCGGCGATGTGTAATTACGCAATGGCATAGACAGGAAGCACAAGTAGAGACACTGTAATTATGCCGCCGATCGGCGACTGTCCCAATAATTCTGACTCGCAGCGTAAACGGCGCAGATGCGGCCACCTGTCATCTTCGGCGCTGATGCGGCCACCTGTCATCTTCGTGCGTTTCCCTGCAGATTAGGATGCGGATTCAAAATCGGTGCAGCGCGCAGGCTGGCAACGGCAGTAATCGCGGCGCCTCAGAGGTATTTTCAGGCGGGCAGGATGCATGGATTGCAAGGCGATTGTTGCAACACGGAATCTACCTATTCCAGAGTAGTCTCCATCGTTTCGATACAATGCATTTCGCTTCCAAGTAGATTAATGCCACAAGAAATAGTTAATCATACATGCATACGTCCATTCGTTTCATAAATATAACTTCAAGAACGATGTTTTAATGTTCAAACCAATCATTTGCATCCTAGAGTACCCCCGACTAACCTCAGCCGCCCATTGAACACATTTGGGCTGTGAATCTGAATGGGATGACTTGTCAGCCTCTCCATTCAAGAGGGGAGGGGTTCTCGCTATTTCGCTCCTCATTGTAATGAGCCGCAGAACAAACAAAAGTCGATGCCTTGTACACCACGATGTGCACCATGTACACTTGTACACCACTTTGTACACCACGATGTACACCATGTACACTTTGTACACCACTTTGTACACCACGATGTACACCATGTACACTTTGCACACCACTTTGTACACCACGATGTACACCATGTACACTTGTGCACCACTTTGTACACCACGATGTACAACGTGTACACTTGTACACCACTTTGTACACCACGATGTACACCATGTACACTTTGTACACCACTTTGTACACCACGATGTACACCATGTACACTTTGTACACCACGATGTACACCATGTACACTTGTACACCACTTTGTACACCACGATGTACAACGTGTACACTTGTACACCACTTTGTACACCACGATGTACACCATGTACACCTGTACACCACTTTGTACACCACGATGTACACCATGTACACTTTGTACACCACTTTGTACACCACGATGTACACCATGTACACTTGTACACCACTTTGTACACCACGATGTACACCATGTACACTTGTGCACCACTTTGTACACCACGATGTACAACGTGTACACTTGTACACCACTTTGTACACCACGATGTACACCATGTACACTTGTACACCACTTTGTACACCACGATGTACACCATGTACACTTTGTACACCACTTTGTACACCACGATGTACACCATGTACACTTGTGCACCACTTTGTACACCACGATGTACAACGTGTACACTTGTACACCACTTTGTACACCACGATGTACACCATGTACACTTGTACACCACTTTGTACACCACGATGTACACCATGTACACTTTGCACACCACTTTGTACACCACGATGTACACCATGTACACTTGTACACCACTTTGTACACCACGATGTACACCATGTACACTTGTACACCACTTTGTGCACCACGATGCAATTCTAACCGTGCCCGATTGTATCCTTCGGTTCACCAGGAACTCCCCAGTGTAGGTAAGAAGTAAACATTTTCGAGAAGAAATTATAATGTCGACAGCTTCAAGTGGGCTGTGCCGAACATCTACCTGAAATAGAGTCGTGAGGTGAGTACCTCCGTGCAGCACGGTTTTGTGAAATTATATGCAAATATTGTCTGATCCAGTAACAGGCATGTTTACTGAGGCAGGTGTTCATACAGTTCACAGTTGCTGTTCACACCAGTAATGAAATATACAAATCTGCAAACACTGGCAAATGCCAACAGTAATGGTCAGAGGGGTTGAATTCGAGTTAAGACTGCACAATGTCAGTCTTTTATCTGGTGCCCGCAGGAGCCAATGACCATGAGGTAGCTATCGAGGTGGAGTGGTATCAATAAAGAGTGAACCGATACATTCCTGTCAGAGCTCACCCCTCAAACCTTCTAGAAGCACTTCACAACATGGTCATTCCTAGCTTTTAGCAAGTATTCCGAAACGAAACTGAAAGCGTTATCATGAAGACGTAGGGCAAAGAGAGTGAGAGAGAGAAAAAAAGAGAGAGAGAGAGAGAGAGAGAGAGAGAGAGAGAGAGAGAGAGAGAGAGAGAGAGAGAGAGAGAGAGAGAGAGAGAGAGAGAGAGAGGGAGAGAGAGAGAGAGAGAGAGAGAGAGGGAGAGAGAGAGAGAGAGAGAGAGAGAGAGAGAGAGAGAGAGAGAGAGAGAGAGAGAGAGAGAGAGAGAGAGAGAGAGAGAGAGAGAGAGAGAGAGAGAGAGAGAGAGAGAGAGAGAGAGAGAGAGCAGACATCCACTGGTGAAGTCCGAGCAGTTTAATGTCATCAGCATGCTCTAGGATATTGTCATTTAATGCTTCTATGTCCTCATTTAGAGATATGCTTCCATACCAGTACATTATTTAAATTTGCCCTTAACATACCTTTCAATACTTCAATACTGAGTTATCCCCCTCTTGTACTGAATGCTGCCTCTGGACTTCCGCTGTCAGATTTATATCGTGATTACTGTTTATTAAATGAGTGGGCACGAATCTCAACAGCCCTTTGAGAATGCGCTAAATCCGGCCGGATGTTGGGTGTCTCGCTCTGTGAGTGCCCCGCAGCCCGAGATGACGGGCGTAGCGGGACGCCAGTCTCGTGACCCTTGGGTGTCTCGCTCTGTGAGTGCCCCGCAGCCCGAGATGACGGGCGTAGCGGGACGCCAGTCTCGTGACCCTTGGGTGTCTCGCTCTGTGAGTGCCCCGCAGCCCGAGATGACGGGCGTAACGGGACGCCAGTCTCGTGACCCTTGGGTGTCTCGCTCTGTGAGTGCCCCGCAGCCCGAGATGACGGGCGTAGCGGGACGCCAGTCTCGTGACCCTTGGGTGTCTCGCTCTGTGAGTGCCCCGCAGCCCGAGATGACGGGCGTAACGGGACGCCAGTCTTGTGACCCTTGGGAAGAACATAAACGACTGGCATCCTGCTGTGAGTAGATATTTTTAATCAAATCATGTATCATCCTATCCGAAGCGCTGTCATTAAAAATTGTCTTTAAATCCCTCCTAGTTGTCACTGACACCAAATTGTCCCAAGCACCAAATTTGATCAACATTGGTATTGCTATCTGTGTCTGTGCTTTTTTACACACCCTGAATTATCCATGATGACAAATTCCTTACATTTGTTTGTCACTGGGCTTCGCAACAACAGTATTATTTAGACTGACATATTTTAGAACCCACATTTACTCATGTGTGACATCACGCATTGCACTGATGCGTTACCTGATGTGCTCGTGCAAATTCCCTTACCAAACTGAGGCCCTTTTCGGTCTCAAATGGATGGGGAGGGGAGGGTCAGAGAGCCTGAAGGGGAGGCCGGTTCCCGCAGAACGCTGGACAGCACCATCTGATGTCTGGAGAGCGGACGCGGACGTCTGTTGCTCTGTCAGCTGCATCCGCTGACGCTTGCTGTGCTGGTGTAGCCACCACCTGCAAAATGTCCGTGGCTGCCGTATGCTGAGTCAGCAACTGTCGCCGACTCCCGATAGACTCCTGTGGCTGCCGTCTGCTGAGTCAGCAGCTGTCGCCGACTCACGCTAGACTCCTGTGGCTGCAGTCTGCTGAGTCAGCAGCAGTCGCCGACTCAAACGCTAGACTCCTGTGGCTGCCGTCTGCCGAGTCAGTAGCTGTCGCCGACTCACGCTAGACTCCTGTGGCTGCAGTCTGCTGAGTCAGTAGCTGTCGCCGACTCCCGCTAGACTCCTGTGGCTGCCGTCTGCCGAGTCAGTAGCTGTCGCCGACTCCCGCTAGATGTCTGTGGCTGCCGTCTGCTGAGTCAGTAGCTGTCGCCGACTCCCGCTAGACTCCTGTGGCTGCAGTCTGCTGAGTCAGTAGCTGTCGCCGACTCCCGCTAGACTCCTGTGGCTGCCGTCTGCCGAGTCAGTAGCTGTCGCCGACTCACGCTAGACTCCTGTGGCTGCCGTCGCCGACATAGCTGTCGCCGACTCCCGCTAGATGTCTGTGGCTGCCGTCTGCCGAGTCAGCAGCAGTCGCCGACTCCCGCTAGATGTCTGTGGCTGCCGTCTGCTGAGTCAGTAGCTGTCGCCGACTCACGCTAGACTCCTGTGGCTGCAGTCTGCTGAGTCAGCAGCAGTCGCCGACTCTCACTAGATGTCTGTGGCTGCAGTCTGCTGAGTCAGTAGCTGTCGCCGACTCCCGCTAGATGTCTGTGGCTGCCGTCTGCCGAGTCAGTAGCTGTCGCCGACTCCCGCTAGATGTCTGTGGCTGCCGTCTGCTGAGTCAGCAGCTGTGCTGCTGTCTCATCAGTCTCATCAGTCACTGGCAGCTGTGCTGCTGACTCATCAGTCACCAGCAGGTGGCTGCTGTCGGCTGCGGGACGTCAACGGCCGCTGGCGCTGACGCCGACGCGTTTGTTCAGCGGTCAGCTCTTGGGCTTCCTTGATTTTGTGACGGCTTTGGACAATACACCTGGCTTCAGACGAGCTCCGCTGGATGTTAGTGGCAGTCAGCTAGGCGCGGGTCCGGCCAGTCGGTTTTGGGTCTGCTTGGAGGGCAAAATGTAAAAATGATCGTAAACTTAAAAAAAACAAAAAAAAACAATCGGATTGTTACATTTTTTATGTGTTATTGTGTGTTATGTGTGTGTAATAACACACATTATGTGTGTAATAACACACATATTATTTATTATATGTCAAGCAGTTCTTCAGCTTCTATACATTCCAACGTACTCGTAAAAGCTGTAGTTTGCCCACACTCCCTGCAGCCAGTCGGATGGTGACTTACTTGTTGAGGATTCTGATATTGTAGAGTCCATAAGGAATCCATTCTGATCAGGTTTTTACTAAGTAGAACTCAAGTGCATGTGAAAATACCGAATGCTGTCCTAAAACAACTAGAAGCCTTTTCAATAATGACAGAAGCTGTAGAAAATCACCTTCAGGAAATATATGCACATAGATGTGCAGGCCCGGATGACAAATGTTATAATTTTAGTCGGGTGTGCTAATGCTTTAACAATTCCTCTAGGTATCATCTTCAGACAGTCTGTTGAGTATTTTGAAGTACCTGAAACTGTCCATAATGCAAATGCAGCACCGATCTTCCAGAAGGGTAATAGTATTTATGTAGGAAGGTGCAGGCCGGTTAGCCTACCTTCACCAGTTTGCAAATTTCTGGAAAATCTCATCAACGACAATGTTCAGAGTTCAGACTCCTCTTGATGACCTCTTGATTCAGACTCCTCTTGATAGCCTGTCAAGGTACCCTCAGCATGGATTTCGCTCTGGAAGATCTTGTTTTGCTAATTAACTAGCATTCATGGAATATGTAACTACGGAGGTTGACGAAATTTTTCAGAATCTCGTCAAATATTTTGAATCTGGTCGTGAAAATACTGAATGTTATCCTAAGGCAACTATAAGCCTGTACAATAACGACAGAAGCTGTAGAAAACAACTTGCAAGAAATATATACACATAAATGTGAAGGCCCTAATGACAAATGTTCGGATCGACAAGTTTGTTTTAACTTTACTGTAGTTCAATCAAACATAAAAGGAAGCTTTGAGGTTACGAGCGGGACTTCCCATTCATTTGGAGTTCGGGTGGCTCCTCAATCATTCCCACTACTGACCATTTGGAGTGCGGGGTGGCTTCTCAATCATTCCCACTACTGACCATTTGGAGATTCGGTGTACAACATATTAAATTTGGTTCAAAATTTCATGAACCCCTTACCCTCCGCGCCAATCATCTTATAAAAATTTCACCCCTGCTGGAGTTCGAAAATACGAGACTGCTATTCACGTTGTTTTTGTTAATCAGTTTAAGTATGCAAAAGTGAACCATGTACCACAATGCACCTTTGCAGACCGCAGTGGAGTCTGGTCAACAGCAATGTAGCAATATTTCCAGATTCGGATGGCAAACGGCACCCAGCTCGGAAATATTTTCGATCTTATCTCCAAATGCCATTAGATGATTCCAATACAAGCTTTTCGAGCATAACTTTCCACTGTGACACGCAAGTTTAAAATTAGAGTATAACACGGATTGAATGTTTCAAATACGATCCCATCCGTATCCGTATGAACCCATTCAATCAATATTTGCATGCGTGCTCGATATAGAATATCCATCCGTTATCCAGTCCATTCCCAAAAACAGCATAGGAAAAACTCGATTAAATGCAGTAATGAATAGCAACTAAACCATCAAGAATAAACAACATTTTAGCTAAGAAGATCAGGAACAAGGCAACGTAACATTTTTGTATGATGTAGATAACAACTTCCCTTCCCAATGCCATAAATTGCAGAACAATACAATTTCACTTCATCGCAAGTGCGGCCCTCTGGACTGTTTTATGCTGCACGACCATGAGCGAAGTATACAAGAACCAGGAATATTTCCAAGTAATGAAATAAGACAATGGGAACAACAGCACTTGCAAAATTTAATAGTTAAGGAACGTTCATCCTGATCATATGCAAATTATTGTCACTACCTTGAACAGCACATATGTCGTCCTATAATCAACGTAGATGACTACCAGACCGTACCAATGCACTAGAACTTAAATATACCATAAATATTTACACCATTTATTTAGAGCATACATACATGCATCAACCTCAAAATAGTTTTTTTTAAATCACCTTTGTCCGGATTGCACCGGCGCTTTATTTCCGAATATGGTCACACAATTAGCTTACACACACATACACACCTACACACACACACGCACACAGATGAGTACACTTATATATCGAAATATGCATTTTGCACAAGCGGTTGCCACCTATTCGGAAACTTTTGCATCGCTTCGTTCTTGACTGCAGTACATTTTTCGATTTCACGCATTGTCCTGATCTTTCCCTAAATTCCGCCAGTGACACTCTTCCTTTCCCTGTATTTTCCTACCTATTATGTACTGCTTCGCAAGCAACAGCACAAAGTTGACAATGTCATGTGCACCTATGCATCCAAACAGTATGTATTCTACGCATAGATTCGTGCTCGTTCCGTTATTTAGACATAGTTTGTGCATGAATTCATTCCAAAACAACGACACTGTTCTGCATTTCGCTATGAAATGTGTGATCGTATCAATGTGTGAACAACATTTGCAGTCTGGTGAATCACTAATTGTTCGGTCGTATAGGATTTTTTTGCGTGCAAACAAATCGATGTATTATCTGAAACTGCATATTTTGAAGTTTCGTTGATTTTGTACATTTATATGGGAGACCATAGATTTTCTCCCATTTTTGCCTACAGAAATTAAGATTTTCTCTCTCCCATTTTATTTGACATGGTGGTTTTATTGCTTTGGACAGGAGGATTCCATACATGAGGGAGCATGTCATTTCTTTTGCTTCTATTTCTTTTCCGTCATGTCTAACGAATGATATGTTTTCATTCCTTGTCGTGGGTGGCAATTAATAATAATTATGTAATCTCAACGTTCTTTTCCATTCGTGTGGAATAGCATGCAAGAGACTCTGGTACGTATATTGGGACACTTCAATATTTGGACATCGGGCCACTAATATGCCATGCTCTACGCTGTTGCCATGTTCGAACAAAACCCCGATAAAATTTGATGTTATTCTCATAGAGTGATGGCACGAATATTGGTCGTTGATCTATTTGAATGTACTTATTGTACCATATGAATTGAGTACTTACTGATGTGACATCGTTAGTGTTCAACTGCGCTTTCATTTTACATGCTGCATCAATGACATATATGTACAAATTTGGTACACCTATGTTTAAAAATGCGTCCTGATCAGCACTCGTTCGCAATATATCCCGTAATTTGAAACGTCCTATTCTACCTTACAGCATGTATTTCCAAGTTGGTTTACTGTCGTCTATCATTCGCTTCGACCACATCAATTGCAGGGCTCTCATGTATTTGGTCATGTTCACGGCTTTAAGGCCACCCTCCTTTATTGACTGGCATAAGACGTCTTTCCTAACTTTAGGTGGTTTATTTCTCCATATAAATTTAGAAATCTCCCTAATCTATTGATTCGGTGACCCCATTTGGCAGGCTCATAACAGCCGCGACGTACGTGAACTGTAATACCATCAAAGATTTACTGAGTACTATTCTGCCTTTCAGGCTCAGTCTCATCCCTTCCATAAATTCATTGCAGCTCTCATCCGCCGCAGTCTTGGTCTAATATTCTCCTCGATACAAGCTACTTCAGTCGAGAAATAGATACATAGAGATTTGAATTTTGTTATTGGTACAGCATCGTAAATTAAATCATTTCTATTCCTGTCTCGTCCTTGCCACACCATGTTGCACTTTTGTGTGTTCAACGTTAACAATGATACTTCACCAAATTTGTTCAACATTTCAAAAGCCTGTGTGGCAGATCGACCATCTTTTGCGGAAAGAATGGTATCATCTGCATACTGCGATATTCTGATATCTACTCCATTTATTATGATCCCTTCGATAAAATTCGAGTTTCGAAATTTACATCCGAATATCTCTACCGCAAGCACAAATAGGAGTCCCGAAATTGGACAGCCTTGTCTAATTGCTCTAGTTGGATAGAACCAGTTAGATGAGTGCCCATTATTTAATATAGCTAATTCGGGCCTGTTTATAAACTCGTAATCCAACGAATGAAGTTATCTCCGAAATTAAACGCTTGCAATGATCTCATTCAAAAGTCATGCTCTATCGAGTCAAAAGCGGCCGCGAAATCCAGATTTAGTAGAATACCTGATAGACCTGTTTCTCACAATAGTAAATGACATCATCTACCAACCTCAAATTGTCTGCGATGTTTCTACCCTTAATAAATCCGCTTTGCCCTTCTGCTACCAGATTGCCAATAACCGCAGACAATCTCAGTGCTAACACCTTTGCGACTATTTTGTAAAGAAAATATAGCAAGACTATCGGTCTCTTATTTTGCAGCCGCGTCTGGTCACCTTGTTTCGGCAACATTGTTATATAGCCACGCCTTTGAGTAACAAAGAACTCGCCTGCGATGTACACATAATTGATGTAATCCATTATCAGTGATCCAATATGCTCCCAAAATGCTAGAAATAATTCCTTTGTAAAACCTGATGGTCCTGGGGTTTTGTTATTTGCCATCGATTTCAAGGCCTCTGTGCATTCGTTTTCCGTTATAGGCCCTTCGCACCTATTTTTGTATATTTCTGAAAGTGGTAGATTATCTGCATTTTCCAATATCTATGAAATGATCCTTCCGTTCGATTCGTCCTTCTACTCGTATATATTTTGTCGTAGTACTGCACGCAGCTATCGAGAATATTCCTACTTCCTGTAACTTCGCTGCCCTCACTATCTACAATTTTCCGCAACATTTATTATCTCTCGCTCTAGACTGTAGTTTGAGGAAATAAGCTATTGGCTTTTCTCCTTCCTCTATCCACCTGGCACTACTAAATAGCATTGCCCTTTTTGCTTTTTGTTCTTGCAAATTCTCCCATCTTGCTTTGCACTCATTGTATTCCTGTTCTTCATCGACACCATGTTGCATCTCTATAATTAATTTTACCGTGCGTTTAACAGCTCTTTCTCTTCTCTATGTCTCTCGTAAGCCAACTGTCTCCCACTCTGAATACTTATTTCTCTTATTTTTCCAATTAACACCTCAATCAGCAATCCTTTATTCTCAATATTGTGGTAAGGGCCACTGTTTTGTATTGCCAGCTGTATTTCTTCCGTGACCTTTTGCCTGAATCTTTCATTTTCTAATAGATAACTATTAAATTTCCAAATCCCAAATTCCAAATCCTCGTTTATCACTAGAGTACTTTACACTTAGAACCAGCATGTGATGGTCCGATCTAATGCTAGGTCGAATTTATATGCTTGCAACCCCGTGATTTCATACTATTGCTTCACTGATGAAAAAATAGTCTAATCGAGACTGCTGAGATTGCATAACACCTCCTCTTCTCCATGTAAACACATTATCATCTGGATATACATGCCGCCAAGTATCAATGATCTCAAACCTGTCCGCCATTCCTCTTACAAAACGTGCCGATGCTGTATCTATAAATTGTGCGAAGTGTCTAGACCTGTCATGTGTGTGTTGAAGTCACCGCAGCAAATAAGCTTGGATGTGCCCGGTATAGCCGTGTTCAAGACATTTTCTAGTTTCGTGAAGAAATTAAGCTGTTGTCCCTGGTGATTACTATTAGGTGCGTATTAGGTGCGTATTTGCGCAGTACAGTTCTGTATCAAGGACGGTTATTCTAACTATGAGTAATCGGCCATCACCGTCACTGTGCTGAACATTTGCATTGAGCGCATGCTCATTAGGTATCAATAATGCTACTCCTCCCTGACTTCCGGACCTCCCATGATTAAAGAATATGTTGGCTCCCCATTCTGCACTCCACTTCCCTTCATCGTCGGGTTTGGAATGCGTCTAGTGGTTTGTGTTAGTTCAGTGTGATTCAGTCTCCGCTCAAGAGACTCGATGGCGCGACGAAGACCCGTACAATTTTAGCATCTTTAGCTACACCCCATATATCCATAACCGAAATTCTACACAATTCCGTGGTGGCGATATGTTTATATTTTATTATAATGGCGATGTATTATATATTTTATATATGGCGATTTATATGTTTCGAACACCCATCGCCACCACAAAATCATCATAGCTAGCAATCTCAACTTTATCGCTGTAGCCATCCAAATCGCACAACTTGAGCTCACTGTCCTCATCTTCCTTCCCCTTACGCCCACGCTATCTTTATCGTGTCACTAACATCTTCAGACTTCTTCCACAATCTGGTCTGGTGCTGGGCGATCTCAGCGCCCACCACCAGGTATGGGGTTACCGAACCGCATCCCCCCGCGGACACCACATTGAAACACTCCTCAACACCCACAATATGCTCTTTTTAAATGAGCGAACATCCACCCACAATACGGACACTTCACCGTACCACCCATCTGCCATTGATCTCTCCGCTGTACCACCCGTCTGCCATTGATCTGTTTCGGCCGCCATTGCCCCTCTTCTCGTAGCACGTTAAATTTGACCCACTTTTTGGCGACCACTTCCCTATTCACGTCCTTCCTGAACGCTCAGCCCAGTCTAACGATCACTCATTTTTACCCCGCTGGAACTTTCGCAAAGCGAAATGGCCGCATTTCACCCAGGAAATTGATACTGTCTACCCTCCTCAGTTCCATCCCCAAATGTCGGCTTACTTTAATACCATCCTACTCGCGGCAGAAACGCACATCCCCATAATTGTCGTCCTCCGGCCGTAAACACGTGCCGTGGTAGAACGACGAGTGTCGGCGCGTCGTCGCCCTGCGGCGGCGGGCTGAGGGGACATTTCGTATAAATCTCACCGCACAAAACATGCTAGAAGCCCGCGAGGTCGAACAAAAATGTCGGCAAATTACCCTTAAGACCAAAAACAAAGCTGGCAACAATATTCCAACTTTATCAATCGATTTACCTCTATCAGACACATTTGGAAACAAATTCACTATCTCTAATTGAAGAACCCCACACCGCGCGTTCCCCCAACCGGACCATTAGCCAACGCCACATCACAGAACCCACGGCCGTCGCGGAACACTTCGCCACTTATTATGCTGACATCTCTTCAAACGCCCAGTACCCACAACACACCACCACCAGAGGTTAAACAAATGCCGAAGCTGTCACCGACGAACCCGTGAGCTGTCGCACATGTTTTGTATGCAAGCTTCATAAAATGCATAGCTGAGAAACCAAAGCGATTTTCGGATAGCTCAAACGCTTTTCCCTCATGACAAGTCCTCTGAGTTTAAAGGTGTTTTGATGCCCTCCCTCCTCCTCTATTCGCTTTCTGATTTATTAAAATATTTGATCATTCGAAAAATGTGGAAGCGAAGTGCAATTTGTTTGTCTCTTATGAAAGCACTACCTTAGTACGTATGCGTCCGAAGCAGGATGATAAATTCAACTTTGTGACCATGGGCTCTTTGAGGGATCAAAGTACTGGGTGAGCTAGTCTAATTTTTTACATTTCCCTATGGCAAGAAAACAGCTACAGGCCATCTGCATATGCACAATTGCTCAATTGGTTGCGATATTTGTTGACCTTCATTGATATGGAAACAAGGTGCATGTATGCACAACTTCATCTGAAACACTCACAGTATTATTCAGATGCAGAGATGGGTTAATAAACTTTCATTTTAATAAGTTATTTTATAAAGGACTCAATTGCACCTATGTGCATTTACATACAAATATTGGCAAGTTTGTGCTTGAGGTGTTGCATACATTAAAAAAAAATATTTTGAACTGCCATCTTTACAAACATGATTAAGCTGATGTGAGCACTCACTTGTGGTGTAAATGTTCACTTTTCAGTTAAAGAGAAAAATAACACTAAACAAAGGGGCTTTGGGGGAGGTAATATATTATACAAATGTAAAAAGAACAAAAACTAAGACCTAATCTAACAAAACATAGCCAAACTGGTACGATTGTGCTGTAAGAGGGTCATGAGACAAGAATTACACACAGTTTGCCTCCTTAAAGCAAACAAATTGGCTAAATTTGGTTAGATAGTTAGTTCAGGTTACATTTCATTTGAATACTAATTTTCCTTTAACATGCAAAAAACGAAATATTATTTCTTCAAAAGCACATTATGTTAGGTTAGGTTAGGTCAAGTTAGTTTTTTTTCCATGATTAGGACTATTTTAAGAGAATAAATTGTTTGTATTTTTCAAATTATATTCTTTGAATTTGTATTCAAAGGGAGGTTAGGCCACAATAGGCTAGATTATGTTACCTAACTCCTGCGATGTTACGTAACTCAAAGTCCACTTTTTGGTGTTATTTTGCTCACAAACTGAAAAGTAAGCATTTGCACGAAAGATGAGTGTTCCCATCATCTTAGTTACGTTCATAAGCATTGCATTGGAAAGATATATCCCAATAATGAATAAAACACATTAAAGCACAAATATACAACCAAACCTTCTTTTAGGGCAACAAATATAAAGCATCAGAAAGCATTCCAACCCCAAACCAACAATATCAACGCAAAAGCCTAGCCAAACTGAGCCTAACTTGCTTTTGAAGAAAACAATTTATTTTAAATTGGATTATGACAAAATCTCCAAAATGCTTCAAATTAAAAATCCTAACCTCACCTAACCTAGCATAACCAAACCTATCCATTTGCTTGATTGCGGTGGAGGAAAAATATTAGCAAAACTGATCTTGTGAACACCTTAACCCGCGCCGTCTCGGTGGGGGTGTGGGGGGTTGATATGCGCCCCCGCTCCTAAGGTGTTCCGCGGATAGTGAAAGAACGGCGCACGACAGCGCGACGACATATGGCATACCTTTTTCCACATCAATTTGACATATTGTGTAAAAAAATTGTGGTTAGGTCATCTAGGGTCAACAAGCTTGTCAAGGTCAAGTGAGGTCACCTCCAGAAAAGTTCAACCAGTCGTCACGCTTTAACGGATAAAGATAGTTCAATGAAACTTTCAGCGTTTACTTATCTTTAGGGACGAAGCTAAACGCACCGGAGGACTTTTTTTAACCGTTTTTGATTACTTATTATATTTGAGTATTTGCCCACTAGAGCTAAAATCGAAGATTCTGGCTAAAGTAAGCATTTTTATGATAGCAAGTTGACTTCGCACAATGTTTTTCGGTCCGCTCTACCCATTCGAAAAAAAGAAATGAAAGAAAATTGAAAAGTCAAATAGATTATATTTTTGGGTTTCAAAATATATTTTTTGGTGGGCAAAAATGTTAGATCCATGGTTGATTTCGCCTTCCTTTCCTGATTCCAAATATTTTTGTCTTCAAATCTCCCCCAAAATGAACTCCCCAGAGCCAAAAACATGATGTAAGTCGTGGAAACCTAGACCCCCTAGTGACGTGACCTTTGGGGGATACAATTTTGGAGGTGATATCTGGCCCTACTCGTCGAGCGCTTTCTGATGACACCTCTTTCGTTTTCGTGTGACGCTTAGTTTGGAGATTAGAGGGGGGTTTGTATCACCCTCCCCCCCCCCGAGACGGGGTGTGAGGATATTACCGGAAGGACGGGGAGGATTAAACCACAATAAAATATTATTGAAGTTCAAGGTAACCCCAATACAAGTTTTACACACAATTTACCTCCATGAAGCAAACAAAGTGTTAGGTTTGGCTGAGTTAAGTTGGGTTATGCTTTTGTTGTAAGCTAGCATTTTATATTTGGAGGGGAATTTGTCTAATATATATTAGGTTAGGTTAGATTAGGTTATATAATTGATTTTTTTAAAGAAAAAGAATGTGCTTGAAAATTCTCCATTTGTAAAATATGAATTTGTTTTCGTGAATGGAAGGCTAGGCTAGGTTAGGTTAGTTATTTTGCTTTTTTGCTTTATTTTGTATGTTACATTTGATGCTAGATTACCCAACTCCATGCCACTTTTTGTGTGATATTCTGCCCCCCCCCCAACTGAAAAGGATGCATTTGCAGAGGAAATGAGTGTTAACATCATGTTCACCACATTCATAAACATTCCATTGGAAAATGCCGTTCCAAAAATCAAACATTACCTTAAACTGCAAGCTTAACCACAATAATACACAAATATCGTTGTGGGTAGCTTAAGGATCATAGTAGGAGTAGGAGTTGGTGTAAACATTGTAAGCATGTTGGTCTTGATGGCATGGCTGGCCAGATTTCTGCTGAATCCTAATTGGCTGAGTGACAATGACGTTTACTTGCTTGGCATGTCGGGTGGGCCATCACAAGAAACATTACCTGATTACCTGATCATATTTTGGCATTTATCTGTATCATCGTCCCTTTCTTCCTCCAACATCGAGGGACATCTTTTACGCGCAAAAGCTGTTCTCCGTGCTTCAACTTGTTGTACCTCTTTATGTCACGCAATTCTGTGTTATGCTTAGAGCTAGCACAGCCACAATTCACCTTCCTTCATGGTACAAAGTTGTCGACTTTCCCATCGTTCCAGCTGCTCCCAAGGGCGGAAAAAAATCCTCTCCTTTATACCTACCTACCGACGAATTGATAATCAGTCAACCCGTGTGCTAAGATCATGGGAAACCATTTAAGCCATCAGTTATAGTTTGTTCTCGACACCTTGATGACGTCACATAAAATTACACAGCTAGCCGCGGATCCATTCATGTAAGTGGTAATATTGTGGAAATCCGTGGTGATATGCTTGACAATATTGTCTTCTTGCTGATTCCCTGTTTTATTTCACGAATTAGTACGCTAATTACGGGCAAGCAGACGTCTTTTACTTCCATGACGTCATTGTCCAGGACCAGGTTCTTCTTGGTTCAGACCATTGACCTCTATATATGACTAGACGGACAACTCGACTTTTCAAAACGGTCCCGACGGCGGCGCCGCATATGGGCAAAACGGTGGCGTTGGTAGGCGCTGCGCAGTTTGTCGTGGATGTGGAGCGGTGATGCTGGGGCGTTCTAGGTGGCGAAAATGACTATATCATTTTCAAATGATATAGTCATATATGAAGTAACAACCCTTGTTTCATATATATACATACATATATATATATATATATATATATATATATATATATATATATATATATATATATGACGCATATACCAAGCAAAAACCACATCATCTATTCCCCATTAAGCCTGTGCTCAGACCTGCCACGTCCTTGCCGTTCATCCCCTTGCAGAGACAGATACAAAGGGCACAGGGGACATGTGTCCGCTCTTGCCAAGGTGGCGCCCATCTTACCAGGAAAAATGGTCCTACAGTGAGGCTCGAGTGCAACCCTTTCTAATTATTCAGCTAAGGGCGCCCATATAGATGAAAATGTGCCTCTTAGGATTATTGAGTGTACCTCCTTGAATTTTCAACCGAAGTCTCCCTTCTAAGACCCTCGAGTGCGACCCTCTCGAAATTTTCAGCCGAATGCACCCCTGGGGGCTCATCCAGTGGCTCCAGACATGCCCCTTCCATGAAAAAAAAATCCTGGATCTGCGCCTGCCCTCTTGGCTACGCTCTTGGAAGAGGTCCTGGGCTGATAGAAAGAACTACAATTAAAGAGGTAATCCTGAGCGCCCGGATGTTAATTTCTGAAAATTATTCGGGCGGGAGGGGGGGCAAAATACATGAAGGCAATGGGCAGATCCAAACTGATTGGAGGATCACACTAGATAGGATCCATGTTAATGCTTGAAATTATTGGCGGGGGGGCAAAGCCAACATTGATGGGGCACTTGCCCCCTCGAAAGTATATAAAGCAACAGCCTGCCTGAGCAACCCTGCCTGAGCGTCAACCCGTGCCCTGCAAGATGGTCGCGCGGATTCTGGGATGGTCAGCGGATTCATGGACATGTCCCCAAGAAATTCGAAACCCGCGCCCCTCCGGGATGGCTCGAGTGCTCCCCCTCATATTTTTCAGCTAGAATCACCCCTTCAGTGTGCTCAAGTGCACGCTCCCTCCCCAGCTAAACGTATTTTCGGCCGAAGGCGCCCCCAGAAACGGTATTCCGGTAATTTCGCAGGGTGCACCTCCTAAGAAATGGCGCCCCCAGACAAATACCCCTCCTCATGACAAGTCCTCGATCCGTCCCTGATTAGTAGATTAGATAACTACAAGCATCCCCAACGTCACTTCGCAAGTGTTTATCGCGTATCCGGGATCTTAATTACATGGGGTACACATGCCGAACACCGCACAAAGTCGGCAAAACGATGATAGAAGTTAGACCTCAAAAGCACAATTATAATATTTTACAAGATATTTCACCATTTCTGTCTGCTCATCATGAACCCAGCATCATTTTGCACTACTTTTATCAAAATATATCCACAACTTTTCATTTTACAACACTTCATTCCAGGGCCAACATAAATGCATGGGAACGGGCGGCGCGCTCGATCTTCTGCCCATATACCGCTGCTCCAGCCGGGACCGGCCGAAATAGCACGCGGAGCGTGCGGCGGGCGGCGAGTCGGCCGCCTAGTTATATATAGAGGTCAATGGTTCAGACAGGTCATTTAGTAAGGTTGACCGCGCCACAATTGTCACACATGAGACAGTTCGCTGCTGTCTCATCGACTTATCGCCGACGTCTATGGGAATTTAACATTGGCCGCCATCTGCGCCGCTGGTTTTTTTTTCAGCAGGTGGCTGACTCAAAGGGACGTCACCACTATATAAATTGTGCCGTCTGCCAATGTAAACTAGCCTTGAAAAGGACCTTGCCGTGATTAATTCCTCCAAAATATGTTTGGAAAAATACCTTGGTAAAGAAGGCTGGTCAGTCCTTGGCTGTCTCATTAAAGCCTTCTGTGTTCCTTTAGCTGTCACCGACGTGCGTCGGCGTGTCGCCGGCTTTTTTCACCTCTGACCACCACATTCCTTCGCGACGAGCCTCGCAAACCTCGCCACCTGTCCTCGAGCTATTACCTTACCTGTTTTACTAATTGCGCTAAAAAATCTTCGAGTGCATGATCAGTGGACGAATCAGAGTCTACCTCGAAAATAACGAACTTCGTTTCTCCTTTCAAAACGGCTTTCGGCCTGACGCAGTATCACTGATAACCTCATTGAAATTGTTGACTGCATACAGCGCGGTTTCATGGAAAAAATGAAGCCGTCACAATTTTTCTCGATTTGCTTTCCGCATTTAATAGTACACAGTTCGCCCTTCGAATTAATTTACACCGAATTAACATCAGGGGCAAAATGGCCACCTTTAGCACGCACTTCCTCGCTCACCGCTCGTGCACTGTTCGCTGCTGCAATTCCGGCCCCACAATCTAGATTAAGAGGTCCCCAAGGCAGCATTTTATCCCCCACCCTCTTTCTCATCATGATCAATGACGTCGTCCATCGACTTTGTGAAATTTCCCATGGTCTGAAATAGTATATTTACGCCGATGATTTGGCCATTTGGTGCATACACCCATGGGCAGAAAAAGCTAGCCACTTCATGCAGCTCGCCATGGATCATATTGATTCATGGTGTTCCCTTTGGGGGCTGCATATCTCCCCCACAAAATCCGCCACAATGCTTCTCTCTCGGCTTGCCACATATAGTCCACCCCTTCCACCACTACGCTGTCGTGACCAAATTATACCGCACTAAACTACTTTCACATATCTTGGCACCGTCCTCAACAAAATACTATTTCGGTCCTCGTAATCTTAAGCAGCGATACGCTAGGTACCTAAATCTCCTGTGTTGCGTCTCCGATCGAGACTGGGTGCAGACAGGGCTATTCTAAACAAAATGTACATTGCCCTGGTTCGCTCAATCCTCGAATAACATGCGTATATTTTCGATCATAAATCCCCCTCACACATCACATCACTTGAGCGCATACCAAATCACGCACTACGTCTCATCACCGGAGCACACGGCATCACACCTGTCACCAGTCTCCAGGCTCAGGCCAGTCTTATGTACCTTCGTTCGGCGTACTAATAACATAAATAAATACAGCATTGCCCTTCATCTGAACCCGGTCATTTGACCCACACTGAGATTCCTGCATGTAAACCCCGGCAAAATGTCTTCCCTGCTCCCATATTGGCACATGAAACACTCCAAGCTAGAGTGCTAATTTCGACAAAACAAAACAACTACCCTCCCCCATCGAACCTCAACACACATTTTACGAACATCAAGAGTCCCACCCACAGCACACATGCTGTGGGTGGGCACAGCATGTGACGGCTCCCATACCAGCGACGGCACGGGAGCCGCCTGGTGCGGTGGGCCCAACACTGGCCAAAGAAAACCAACCCCACGCCATCCCGTCTACACGGCAGAGCTAGTGGCAATCCTAACCTGCATGCAACACATCATTGAACACGTCACCACACCGCACCCATCATCATCTGTGCTGACTCACGCTCATCCATTGACGCCCTCGCAGCCATGTACAACACCACCCATCCCACACCCCACGCTATTCGCAATATCTACCATGACAACCACGCACACCTCCAACTTACACTTCTCTGGATCCCCGGTCACATGAGCATCCCCGGGAACTAGCGAGAGGATGGGCTCGCTCGTCGAGCAATCGACCTCCCGCCATCCCATCGTCTCCCGTTGTCCTCCCCCCCCCCCCCAAGTGATCTTCAGGCACTAGCAAACATTTTTTTTCTTCAAAAAGTATATCCAGGCATGCCGGAGTCATAACACCACACGCTTACACTATATTCAACCCATCCTTTCCAAATGGCCCTCGTTACTTCAACACGCACACACACACACACAAGAGGTGGTGTCCTTGCCCGTTTGCGACTGGCCACACCATCCAGACACACGATTACCTCCTCCAACGAAATCGTCACATTTCACCTTGCCGCGTGTCGTGTGCGATGCGCTCAACTTTATCGAACATTTGGTGGTTATCCGCCTCTTGTATAATTAATATCGTCGCCCGACTTCCACTTACGTCGCGAAGCATCACCTTCCACTCTCGTTACGTCGCGAAGCATCACCTTCCACTCTCGTTACGCACCCTTCTCGGTGATGAGCACCTGGAACTCCTTGAGCCACTCTTCATTCTTCTACACAGCACAACACTGGAACAATTTATTTAAAGTCAAACGCTATCATCCTTTCCGCTGCCACATAACACACACGTATAGGATATCTCGCAATAGGTAGGCAGGGCCGATCCAATTTGGCAAAAACGGACAGTTTCTCCATAGATTGTTCTTGGTTTTCGCCTTCGGATTTTCCAAGCAGCTTGGGTTCTCTGTCTTCGGGCTTTTTCTAAGCTTTAACTTGAGCATACATCTACACATCCTAGGTTCGACCCGGAAGCCCACGGCTCGCCCTGGGCGCCGGGCCTCTGCTTCGTTTTCGGATCACGGGGCCTGTCGAGCGGGGCCTGTCCGGAGGCTGTGATGCCAGTCACCCTCAAAATGTGCTGCCACTTGTCATGTATGCATCTATGTATATATGCTTATCTGTATGCGATTTGTGTACCCGCCCTCTACGCCACTTGCCTTGCTTGCCTGCGTCTCTCACCATTTTTATCTTGTTTGTTCGATATCACCGGATGCCACAAAGGCCCGTTTAACTTAGCTCTTTGTTATCGTAACTCATCTCTAGCGGATGGCACTTTGCCACTGCTAAGGCAAAAAAAATCGAAGGAGCATTTACAGTTTACACACTCGATATCTTCAGCGTCCAATTAATGCGCTGTGTACATGATCAACACATAATAGCGTTTTCCGTGTATGTGATCAGTGCGCGTTTGCGATGGCCCCGTGCACATACATTGCATCATATGCCTTCGGGAATTTGAGCCACTCCAAACATTGTCATAAAATGACACCCCGGTCTGCCTTGGTATGTATGCAGGCATATATTGAATTGGTGGGTTCCTGAATGTGATTATGTACAGTATATCCGGATGCTCGTCGAACACAATGTGATTACAGTTCATTTAATTGTACAAAAGTGTCATGATGAATGCAAATTGAGCGAGCAGTGGAATGAATCCAGCTCAAGCTACATATGCATGCGCTTGATATTGTGCATGCCTGCAAGCATGGGTATGATAATTGATGATTATTGGCTTCACATACTTTCAGACAACTGTGCTTAAACTGTCAATCGGTTATCCAATCGGTACCCGCTTATGTTTACCAAACTCTAGTCGAACCGCTCCGTTATCCATACCAAGCGGAAGTCCATATGGATATCCAATCCTGGTTATGCTCTATTACAAATATATTTTAGGACACCGATCATGAGTCATAATATGCGGCATCAATATGCACATGTCAATCACATCCACTACACTTTACATAGCCAAGGGCTGGATATTTATAGATCTTAGTGGGTCCTGTATTCCATTCCATATATGCCATATATTCCTCACCCCCCCCGAATGATTTTCACCCCTCATGAAGTCAATGGGCGTACACCAGATACAAATGAGTTCGAAATGCACAACCATCCCCCCTCAAACATTTCAGAAAATGTCAACCCTTCAATATAATTGCCCACGGCTACGAAAATTCTTTCCTACCTCAGCCGATTCCAGCCAGGTGTGTTGTCATTCGGTCAATTTCTTCTGCAGTCTGGGAATGTTCATGAGCCATGGAAACCTAGTACCATATGAGGAGATAGCTTTCAGCCATTTGCATCGAAATCATGGCAACGGTCAACCATCATTGAGCGTAGAAAGGCTTAGACGCCGGTAGTGAGCTGGTTTTCCATTAATATACCAACCGAATGGAATGAGAAATTTCCCTCAAATATAAATAATAGCCGCAAAGGCCCCTAGTCTGTGGCTGGTCGATCACGTTCCTCACCTCTATCAAAAGTTTCTGGTTCTTTGTTGTATGTACATACCAATCGGGTCCTGGTCGAAGACCGAGACCGAGATGAAATCCAGCTTATGACGGGAACTGCCAAAATTGTGCCGGCATATGCCGATCTCATATGAAGCGTGTGTATTTTAGGACGAACATCAGTGTTCTGAGGAGCACACGGGGATAAAGATGTGGTCCGTCATACGGGGATAAGGACGTGGTCCGTCATACGGGGATAAGGACGTGGTCCGTCATACGGGGATAAGGACGTGGTCCGTCATACGGGGATAAGGACGTGGTCCGTCATACGGGGATAAGGACGTCGTCCGTCATACGGGGATAAGGACGTGGTCCGTCATACGGGGATAAGGATGTGGTCCGTCATACGGGGATAAGGACGTGGTCCGTCATACGGGGATAAGGATGTGGTCCGTCATACGGGGATAAGGACGCACTTATGTGATCCATCGAAACATTGAGGTATCGATTGGATCATCTATACTGACATCGCATAACATCGGTTCGGTACCGTCCCGAACCGAGATATGCATTACGAAGCGTCCAACTCTGCCTATGTGTTAAACTGCAGGAGTCTGATTTGGTGCAGGCTCTGGTATCAGAGGGTCAAATTGCAGGAGTAGTCTGATATGGTGCAGACTCTGGTATCAGAGGTGTTTTAGCATCCTCGCTCTGTCGATGGAGATATACTTAATGAGAAATGCCAAACTGACTGTTAAAAAAAACTGAAGATCAAAATAAAAAAGCACACCCAGCGACCCATGAACAGCACCAAGCAAACGCAGTCGCTGACGAATTATAACGAAATAATAATGACGAACACTTAAACTGGTAGTTCAAAAACAGCATAGAAAATCGATATGCATGGTATTCCTCAATCTTAACGGCAACGTTAGGTTAATGCAGCATACAATTGCAGGATAAAATGAGCTCATTGCTACTATAAAAAGCATCAGTTTAGCCTATCATCCTCCCAGAAATATTGAGAGCCTCCCTGTCACTTATTCGACGTCTCAAGCTACATACATGTATGTTTCAACCGCATGGGTTCGCTCAGCGCCCTTAACTTTGGGCAAGGAGATAAATCTGCGGCCTTTAGCGTATGCAGTGGCTCCCGCAAAATCAGTTTTGCGTGCCAATAGAACTCCAGTAGAATGTCACTGAGGATGAAACGACTCACCTTTCTTCACATATCACGCAACCAGACGGTTATATTGTTGAATACTACGAAGCCAATCCAGACGGTGATAAATGTCGAATACTACGAAGCCAATTCAGACGGATGACGTCTCAAATTGATGCCTGGTGTCTTTTCTATGCATCATGCTCAGCCATACCCATCTGTATTCGTAATCATCGATTCATAATGTAGCTGTAACAATGTGTCGACCGGGCGATGGCCGACACATAGACAGCGATGGCCGACACATATTACTTAATGATGTAGCTGTAACAATGTAGCATAATGTAGCTGTAACAATGTGTCGACCGGGCGATGGCCGACACATATTACTTAATGATGTCAGATTCGGGACGCGGAGGCGCTGTGTCTTTCCTCAATGTCAAACCAAACATTAACCCTGCAGTAACCTAAAATGCAACGTTGACTGTTAAACCTCGCCCGTGCAGGGCAGCTAGATGCAACCCACTCACATTTGTCCGCGGCCACGGGAATACGGCGCTTGTCAAGCGCACCGCGCGCCGCCTGGTAGGCCACCCTTTGCCAACCTCATGGTATAACACCGCGCGCCGCCTGGTAGGCCACCCTTTGCCAACCTCATGGTATAACACCGCGCGCCGCCTGGTAGGCCACCCTTTGCCAACCTCATGCTATAACACAGCTTAAGCGCAATTACATGCCAAGGAGCTGTGGCGTCATTAGCGGGAACGTGTCGGGCCGTTTTTACGGTGCCAAGAGGACCGTTCATCGGCAATTAATCCCGCTTACTTCCCCTGAATTTCCAATGTTGCACATGGTAGAGAGGCGGACAGTGCACATGGTAGAGAGGCGGACGGTGCACATGGTAGAGAGGCGGAGGATTCAACTGACGTGGTTACATAGGTCATTCGGAGACCTATCTAGACTGGCCTGATATCAACCTGATTTAAGCTATTTTATTTGCACTAAAATAATTTGCGTGGTTCCATATACAATCCCGCCATTGGTAGGAGTCCACAATCCTGAGCCAAAGTCAATGTCAAAATCAAGGCGTCATTAATCTGAATCTGAGTTCTGGTTTGCTGAATTTTAACTGGTGAATCTCAGTCCGAATCAGAGTCCACTATCTTTTAATCAAGTCTGAGTATGACCAAAAACCCCTGAAGTTCGAATTGGACTGCTGTCCAATTCGACTCCGTTGAACAACTGTGTTAGAAATGGAAGTCTGGATCCAAGTCTATCCACACTTGTAGCCATGTCTAGTGGCATGAGTTCATTTTTAAATGAGAAGGGAATCTACCACGAAGATGTCAGGTGGATATTAGCCTAGCGTACAAGGAGATAGTTAGAACAACGAGAAGGATTGCCAGCGCTGGTGGTTTGGGTTTGGTGGGATAGGCGGGCAGCAGCTATGGGTCTGAGTGCTAAACACGTCGGTTGGGCCGGGCAACATTCATTACCAACCTTCAAGCATCTCAGCACAAATTACCTAAGGTACTTACTAGCGGCAATTCACGATATGTACCTAGATGACACCTTCATTGCAGCATGGCGGGCAAGTGTACCAAAGCCGTATTACTCATTATCAAAGCCGCACGAAGATCATTCCATCCAAAAATCGTATAGGCCTATCTCACATAACAGCTGCGCTAGCAAGCTGGTCGATCGAATAGCCAACACACGATTGCGACATTTTCTGGAATACAAAAACCTGTTCGACGAATTTCAGTGCGACTTCCAGCGTAAAAAAAAACACATACAGTCACATTCGGCTAGTGCATGGCATCAAAGGTGATCTGACCTGAGTTACCTTGTTTTGATCATTTTTACTAGGATCAATATTTGTTTTTTGTTTTTTGTTTTGTTTTTAACGATGCCGAAAGAAAACAAAAATCTGCCTTTTCACCGTGGCCAAGAACTTTCACCAGGAAGTTTCATCGCTTACCTAGGCTGGAAGTTAGTGTGTTGGGAGAGAGACTTTCCAGAGCACCTCTCCCCTGGCTCCAGCGAAGGTGAATTTGCCGAAAGGCCAGGGGAATAATAACCTGCTTTGTTTTAACGGCGAGGGCTCCTTTCGTTTCCGTTGAAAACTATTTTTAAATCTTAGGCGAAAGAGGCGTTAGATGATTTTCAGTCATGAAATGGGTCAAGTTAATTTTATGAGTCAGTCGCACTCACTAAATAGGCGCGTGTTAAAGAGAAAACTGCAACTAGCCGGCTGCACCTGAAGAGGGTCTATTAATAAGGAGAGATTGTTCATCAAAATCGTATTAATCAGACACATAGCGATTGCGATAATACCTTTGTGACCACTGAATGCCTGGAAAGGCTCCTTTGTTCCCAGCACCAGCTTCTCAGGCAATCAAATTACCGTCGGACTACTGTGTCCGTTGCTATCCCAAACTTCCCATCACAGGCCAGTGATCATCATTTAAGGCGTTAATTACGCTAGTGTCGAGGATAACCATAACAATGGCGTAGCGTCTTTATAGGCCGGGTGCCGCACGGGCCATTTCAGGACAGCCGGAACCGCGTCACCTGATCAGAAGTCGAAGCCCGCGATTTCGCCGGCCGACAGTTCTCACATGGTGGTGCGCGCCGATCACACTGCCGTCCGAATATTAACCTGATAATGAGCGGCCGACTGCGGTCTCCCAGGGTCGTCTAATGGCGGCGCTGCCGGCCTCCGATTACCTGCAGCCGCCCGGCCCACGGTAATCCAATAAAAACCGGCCCGGCCGCTGCCAGTCGCGCCCCCTCTGGCCTCGGTCACCGTAAAGACTTCCGGAGAGGCTGATGTGGACGCTATCGGTCGGGCCATCTTTTGTTCTGGGGTCGGCGCTGTTCACGCGTCCGACCCGTTCTCACCGTGACTGGCCGACTGCCGGCGTGAGAGCGCAGGCCGCGCCGGAAAACAGCGACGCCCCCTCCTCTGACCCGCACCGGTGTCTTGTCTGGATGTGCGGCGAACGGCGCAGTGTGTGCGGCAGGGCACGAGGTCCTCGTGCTCTCGCCATGGTAACCGATCATGCAGACGTGGGCACTGCAAATGCAGCGTGTGCTGTACTGCAGGCTGGCGACTCGCCTGAGGCCACTCGGCATCCGGCAAGGCACGAGCCGCCAAGCGCACAACGTAATAGGAACACCCATTACGGCGGCGCAATGGTCGACGTAGTAGGAACACCCATTACAACGGCACAATGATCGCGCCTGTCCCATGGCAAATTAATATGGTTCCGTTCCGGACGACCCGTCGCATGGGAAACGGTAGCGGCGGCGGCAGCGCCCTCTTTTCCCAGGCCGTTCACGTCGGGACCAATTTTCCACCTGTGCGAATTAACCCTTGGCCCGACCTCTCAGCACGTGGGAATCGGCCTGAATCATTTTCAGTCTATTGAAACTCAACACCCGATTCAAAGACAACCGCGGCGTCGAGAAACGCGTTGGCAGCGGCCACCGCCATGCTGGCAGCCGCCACCAGCATGGCGGTGGCCGCTGTCAGCGTTAGGTCACCAGCGTGGCGGTGGCCGCTGCCAACGTCAGGTCACCAGCGTGGCGGTGGCCGCTGCCAACGTCAGGTCACCAGCGTGGCGGTGGCCGCTGTCAGCGTTAGGTCACCAGCGTGGCGGTGGCCGCTGCCAACGTCAGGTCACCAGCGTGGCGGTGGCCGCTGCCAACGTCTGGTCACCAGCGTGGCGATGGCCGATGCCAACGTCAGGCCACCAGCGTCAGGTGGCCGCTGTCAGCGTTAAGTCACCAGCGTGGCGGTGGCCGCTGCCAACGTT